>MDKH01192526.1:0-61770 GCA_005239495.1 Nicotiana undulata | reverse complement strand
GAAACCCAACCAAATCATCTCTGAATGACCTGAAATTTTGCGGGCAAGTCCAAAATGACCTAAAGAAGCTACATCAACTCTCATAATCCCATTCCGACCCTCGGATCAAAATCTCGCCTATCAACCGGAATTCGCCAAAATACTAACTTTGCCAATTCAAGCCTAATTCTACATCGGGCATCCTAATATTATTCTGAACACACTCCTAAGTCCCAAATCACCTAACGAAGCTATCCGAGCTATAAAATCCGCATTCCGATATCGTTTACCAATAAGTCAACTCTTAGTTGACTTTTCCCATCTTAAGGTTGTTCTTAAGGACTAAGTGACTGAATTCTCATTTAACCACTTTGATTTCAAGCCTATCAACTCTAACACATTAATAATAGAATAACCAATATATAATAAGCCACTAACAACAGTTATAATGTAGGTTTCGCGTAACGACAGACCGGGTCGTTACAATTTAAGTGAGTTTTTTTATATGTCCATATATCCTAAGGACTTTACATGATGTTCGTCTTAATTTGACTTTGATGTTTCTCTTTGTAGAATAATGGCGATACAGTAGATTTGGTTTAAGCATGTGTTTAAGGTTTCTGCCATTACCACCTCTTTTTATAACTTGTGCTCTTATAATCCATAAAATGCTGATTGTAAATGCAAGTTTGTTTTCGTCACGACTTCGTTGTCACAAGCTTATATGGTCCACTTTGTTTATGTGCCTTTACTTTCCAATTGCTTGAAGGTTCTGCTAAACTTCTTCATTTTTCTTCCTTGAAAATGTTTGATCACGTTTTGATATGTGGACTTCATGAATATGTAGAAGTCAAATTTCTACCATTCACAGATTTATAATGATTAGTATTTATGGGTAAATATTCTTTTACCTGAAACGGTTGTGCAAAAGTTTGATCCTTCAACAACTTTTCATTAAAAAGGCACAAAAAAAACTACAAAGGTAGCTCAGCAAGAGAAGATATTCAAATAAATCTTAGAAATTACTGTGAAGTTAAACTAGCTACTTCACTTCAGTTCTCTATATGATGTCTTTAACTTGACAATGCTTCCTTCATGAACACTCAACATTCTCTTCTGGAATGTAAATTTTTGAAGTTAATTGAGAGAAACATATATCATTGAATAATTGATACTAATGCAATGTAAAATTGAATTATCAGTTTTCATGAAAGTTAATTGAAGTTGGCAACAAGACGAAGCCATCCCTAACTTTTATTAATTATCGTCTGATAAATATGTGAAAATTTCATAAAATAATATATTATTTTTCTGAGACTTCGATTTTGTCCATCATGTAGAATACAAGCTAGAGACAACACCAAAAGGATGATATTGCACGCATGTGTACCTTGTGCAATTCTGTTGTATTTCACATTTATAATGGTATTGCTAATTAACTAATTGCCTAATTTATGCCGCAGTTTGTCTAATTTAAATTTCTTTAAAGGTCTCATCAAACAGTCTTAATTTTCATCAACTAATTTTAAGCAGACGCTATTTGTTGCCTTTCCCAAACAGTGCTAACACATATAGCCAATAATCTAATTCTTCCTTAATAGTTGTTCATTAAAATGGATAAGTGTATTTACGCATGACTTCAATTTATGAATATTTAGTGAATTAAATGTTTAAAAAATAATAGCAATCGCATGCTTCTTTTTATATTATATTTTTCATATAACATTTTCTTATAAAAAAATTATATCTAATATTGCGGGATACGAATACTAGTAACCGGAAAATTAATGAAGTAAATAGAGAAAAAGGACCAAAGGCAAAGGGAGTGTCATATATTTTTGGAAAGAAATCCAAAAAGTTTTTAATTGCCATTAAGCGAAATCTTTGCGTGTACATGTAGTTAATGGAACTTGACCACAAAGATAGCTTTTGCATGGCAATAAAATCAATGAGATTTTAAATAGCATGCAAAGAAATCAATGTTTTCGCACACAACATAGGTCATGGTAAATATGCTTATACCCAATAAATTCCATCAATGGTAATTAAATAGGGAAATACTATAAAAAAAAATATTAGGGACACTCTTTCGACCTAATTTTAGAGAATGACAAGGCTCTGTCCAATTTGAAGTATTAATTTCCATATTATAGTATACCATTTTCGTTTTCTAAATAAAATTCTGCATATAACTAATAATAAAAATAAGGTAAATTATGTTTTTGTAGACACTGATTTTTTCATGCAATTTATTTTTTCCTACGTGATGGGGTGGGTGTGGTGGGGTGGGGATATGGGAATAATGGGTTATAAATAGAAGGGTCCAACGCTTTGATAGTCCAAATTTAACTTCCACAAATCTAGTCGCTGAATCTCCACTTCCCCGATTTTCTCCCCCCAATTACTCCTTAAACTTTTTGTTTCCTCTGCTAATTAATTGCAAATATGGCCGCCTTGCAAAAACAGCCTCTTTTGATCCTGATTGTCCTCTTCATGTTCAGTATGTTTTCATCTCTTCTTTTTTTTCCAGATTTTATTCTTAGAGATTCATATATATAGTGTATTTTAACTAATTTGAAATTGAGATGTCGTAGTTAATAGCAGAATCAACTGAATGTATTTTGTTCTATTTTTTGTTATGCTTTATACGTTCATAATTTTCACCAAAACAGGGCATGTAACATTTTTTTTTTACCCTTTTTTCTGCAGAAGCAATTGCTGTTTCAGCCACGCAGTTTACGCTTCAAAATAATTGCGGTTACACAGTTTGGCCTGGTACTCTTTCCGGTAACGGAGTTTCTATCTCCGGCGATGCTGGTTTTGCATTAACTCCCGGCGCAACCATCCAGCTCTCTGCCCCTGGCGGATGGTCCGGCCGGTTTTGGGCCAGAACCGGTTGCAGCTTCGACGATTCCGGTAATGGTAAATGTACAACAGGCGACTGCGGCGCATTGAAGTGCATCGGTGGCGGCGAACCGCCGGTAAGTCTAGTTGAATTCACCATTGCTAACGAAAACGATCAGAAGGACTTTTACGATGTTAGCCTCGTCGACGGATACAATGTCGGTATTGGCGTACGACCTACCGGAGGCTCCGGTGACTGCCAATATGCCGGTTGCGTCAACGATTTAAACGTGAATTGTCCGAAGGAGTTGCAGGTGATAGATAACGGCGCAGTGGTGGCATGTAAGAGCGCATGTGCGCAATTTAACACGTCTGAGTATTGCTGCACCGGCGATCATGCAACGCCGGCGACTTGCTCGCCGACGCAGTATTCGAAAATGTTTAAGGATGCGTGCCCTACTGCTTATAGCTATGCATATGATGATGCTACAAGTACCTGCACTTGCTCTGGTTCTGATTATTTGATCACATTTTGTCCAACCAATTCATAAGTTTTTTTATGATTAACAACTTATTATTATTATTATTATTGTAGGAGAACTATTTTTTGTATCTCCATTGAGTTGATAGAATTTGTTATAAGGATACTAGTCTTTGATTTAGTAACGTTTTGGTCCTTAATAACAAGAATAATACTATCATTTACTTCCTATTATTTGATCGCATTTTGTCCAATCAGTTCATGAATTTTTATGGTTGATCATTTATTTGGTTGTTGAACAACGAATGATCCTCCAAATTAAAAGAGTGATTGAATCCGACTCTAGCGAATGAGTGGAAGGCGTGTCAAGAGAGCAAGTTCGACTCGCTAATAAAGAAATTCAATCCGAGATAAGTTGCTCATGAGCATCATGGCATAGCCACATAGGTAAGGGAACGAGGAGGCAACTGCAAACCCCCCTCCCCAACCCCACATCTTGTTCTCTTTTCTCCTTGAGTCGGATGAAAGGAGATTCCAAACCTTCCAAAAGTGATAGACATGTGTGTTAATTTCTCGGCCCTCTCTAAGATTGACTATCCTTTTATGCCGGGATATAAAAGTAAGAGAAAAAGTAGCTTCTTTGATATGGCTGCTCCACTTAGACTGCAATAAGGAAGCAAACTAAAATATAAACTTTCGATCAAAAAAAATTTTATTTTCATAGCTCGAACTCGTGAAGAAGAATTCTATCTGTCCCACGAGAGGTGTACCTCTCTGATTCTTCCTTACTCCCTAATCTAAAACTATGTGAAAATAATAAAGAATTCCATTTTATTACTCCATAATTTTGAGGTGAAAAGATTCTTTCCTGGGTCGGTGCGAATCTTGTGAAAATTAGGTATATCTATAGATTGGAGTTCAAAATGGTCTATTTACGGACGGAGAAGAGTCAAATCATTGGTTGATTAAATGATAAATTTAGTTGAACAAATATAAAAAATATAAAAACAGAAGTCAGTGGGATTTGTCCATTTTCAGGGGATTGCAACTGAAGTAACACTTAAAAAAATAGTATAGATCAATCGAGGACACTGAAATTTTCAATTAATTTAATATCCAAACGCTGGACTGTTCTGAAAATGTTAACATGGATTAATAAATAATTAAATGTTTAATTCAATGTAGAGCTTCGTCATTGGTGACCTGCTAGCTCTACAAGTAAGGTCGGTATGCAGTCTTACCCCTACTTTGAGAAGGTAGAGTAACTGTTTAAATAGATTTTCGGTTCAAAAAAAAAAAAGCAATAGCAAGTAAACAATAACACCAGCAAGATAGTAAAAACTGACATGAAGAAAACAACACCTAGGTAATAAGAAAACCAAAGGGAAAGAACACAGATAATAAAAGCTCCAATTTCTAGGAATAAAAAAATTTTGTCTTAAGTTTTCATGTAAACAGTTCAAAAACTAGAACAGGAAGAAAAACAAAACAGAGAAACTTAAAAGGTAATCTAATTTAATAAGCATTATTTGATAACCTAAAATAAATGTTACATAACCTACTATAACAAATTAGATATACCGTCAATATATAAAACTTAAATTCTTGGCCTAATTAGTACTTGGTCAATATGCCCACGCAAAACAACCCAAATTCAACTCAAACTTGGGGCGAAATTTAAAAATAGCCAGATTTATAAGTCATAATTGAAAAATAGTCATAGTTTCAATAGTAATTGAAATTTAGCCATTTTTCATGTAAAGATAAATCTGAACGAAAACACGGTTCAAAATCAGAAAAATATTCCAACGTAATATATCGGAGCTCAAAAATTTTACATGTAAACTTCCAACATAATATACTGGAAGTTCATACCTCCAATCTCCAGTACATTATGCTAGAACTTTTCGTGTGCTGAAATTCCAACATAATATGTGAAGTTCATACACATGTGAACCAATCTCCAGTATATTATGCTAGAACTTTTCATGTTGCAACAAATAATGGCTATTTTTCAATAACTTTAGAAACACTGGTTATTTTTCAATTACCAGTTAGAAAACTGGCTAGCCGTGCTATTGTCACCAAACTTGAGGCTAGAAATCGAGTACTAGACTCAGTCAAGCATCAACCTAGCTACGAACTTAAATACAAGAGATAAAATATAACATTATCTCGACAACACGATTATTTAAAAAAAATGTTAAATCTAAAGAATATAAAATGCTCCACAGTTCAAAGAGCTAAAATCTAGGAATATTAAGGCAATTAGGGAAAGCACAAGCCAATATGAATACACAATTAATTGATGCAAAAGGCCTTGGGCCAATTCATTTTTCCTCCTTTTTTGTTTTCTATTATCCTTTTTCTTTTACAATTTCTCTACATCTGAGACTTTCATCTTTGAAAGCCAAAATCTCAAATTAATTTTCCCACCCAAATCTTTTACCAAATGATATTTGGGCTGGGAACTAAAAACCAAAAAAAAAAAAAAAACTAATTTATGAGCGCTTCGCGCACACATTTTCCTACCCGAGAAAAAAACTTACAACACATTACAAGCCAATTAAAAAGGAAAAAGAAAAAAAAAACTAACTACCCTACAATTTACACCAAATTCATTTTCTAAAACCAATCTTTGCCTGAATAGTGCCCTCTAAAACCAAGCGTCCAATTCGCCCCAACCTGTGCATAGACCTTTACCCTCGTGTTCACTGCTAAAAAGTGTCTGGTCCGAGCAATCGAGAGATGCTCCACATGCCACATTATATGATTGGCAAGCTGAATGACACACTCGTAGCCGGTTGTCACCATCATTGTCACATTTTTGGATTGAGATCTGTTTTTAACCATTTTGACAAGAATAATGAATAAACTCTACGCGCAAATGCATGATAAACTTCTTCGACCTCAATTACAAAAAAAAAACATAGAATTCTTGTTGCATCAAATGTTGAAGACATAGCGGACAAAGAAACTTACCCAGCAGGCTAGTCGTTTAGCAGCCCCATCACAATCTCTACCTCTAAAAATGTTCAAAATCTTTCGAGGACCAGCTGGGAATAATCTGTTGTAGTTGGGCATCACCACTACTTCTTCCAGCTGCTGCAAGATACTTAACTCGCTAGGTGCACAGTGTTGTCCCAATACATCATTTTGAAGCACATCTTTGCAAACGGAGAGACTGGGAAGAAGCGTGGAGCTATTCTGGCACGTGTAACCAGCATAGTCAGAGCAACGGAACTCACAGACTCCATTGTCACAGACCCCACCGTGAAGGCTGCACTGCTCATCACAAACAGCTGCATATCACCATAGAAAATTTAAGCTAAAGTAAAACAAATCAACCTTCACCCATACTTTTTAAGCAATGTATCATTTAAGGGACAAAGTGAGGCATGCATAAATATATGGTATAACGTAAAGGAAATGTAGTCAGAATGCTGTCTTATAGGAGTAGTCAAATTTGACGTTACAAGATATTTCTCTACCTAATGGTTTCTTCAATATCATTACTTCCAAGCTCCATTTCAAAAATAATTTATTTTAGTTAAAAAAAGAAAAAGGTGACTGTTTTTCCAAGAATTTCCTTCCTTTTTATCGTTCCTGAGCCTAGGGTCTACCGAAAACAGCCTCTCTACCTTCTCAAGGTAGGGGTAAGGTCTAAGTACTCACTACCCTCCCCACCCTCCCAGACCCACTTGTGAGTGAGATTACACCGGGTTTGTTGTTGTTGTTTATTGCTATTCCAAGAATTATGAGCTGGTTCGACATGCTAAGTTGACCATTTTACAGCATAACTAACTTATGTTACTGATGGTAAGCACCCTCCACTTCGAACCAAGAGGATGTAAGTTCGAGTCACCCCAAGAGCAAGGTGGGGAGTTATTGGAGGGGAGGATGCCGAGGGTCTATTGGAAACAGCCTCTCTACCCTAGGGTAGGGTAAGGTCTGCGTACACACTACTCTCCCCATACCCCACTTGTGGGATTATACTGGGTTGTTGTTGTACTCCCTCCGGTCCAAAATAAGTGATTTTTTGCATGTTTTCACGCATATTAAGAAATGCACCTTTTAGCATTAATTAGCAATGAAATTGACCATATTAACCTTTACTATCCTCCATAAAAACTCGTAACACATACTCCAACACTATTTACTCCAAGGACAATGTAGGAAAAAGAAACTTACTTCATTCTCGAAATCGGAAAAAATCACTTATTTTGGATCACAAAAAAAATGCCAAAAAACCACTTATTTTGGACCGGAGGGAGTAACTAACATATGCTACTGACAAAGTATATGGCTTCAATAATACTACATTACCTGTGGAACAGTCGATGCCCGTATACCCATTTTGGCATTCACAAACACCACTCCCAAGGCATTTGCCACGTCCACTACAATTCCCAGGACAGGAGCCTGTAAATAGAACACAGAAGTCATCACACCAATTAAACCGACTTTCCTAAAGTTTACAAAATCACAGAAAAAGTATGGCAGCTCACGTTTGCTACAATCATGACCACCAAACCCAATAAAGCATTGACATTTTCCACCTAAGCAATCTCCGTTGAAATTACATGAATTGGGACAATGACTAGACAAAGAAACTGGATCCACATCACAGAGTTCATGGTATGCCGGGCAGATTAGCTCACCTACAATTGAGAAAAAATATAGGAAAAGGAGGGTTAAAATTGCATAAATAAACAAAGAGACACTTCAGTGATTAACCGAAAGTATCACAACTATTATTACCATTAAAGGCAGGAAACTGGATAGGTCCACCAGCTTTAGGACAAACTTTCCAAATGCCGTCTACAGCAACCTGCGGAGAAATTTCACCATATAATAGATAAACGTGAGCTACTCTTCCCCGAGAATTTTTTTATTCATATAACCTAAGCTGGAAGAAATTAACTAGGATAAATATAGATCTGAAGCATAGAAGAGAATCCTGAAATTTCACTACTTGAACATGAACTTTTACAGAAATTAACTTGACACTCACCTTTGTACCATTTTTAATGACCTATTGCCCAATTTAGTCCATCATAAAATATTCACTTCTCCGTAAGTGACAATTTACGATATTCCCGTAATCAGATTGACTTCAGTAATACTACTCCGTCTTATTTTAATTTTGATTTTGAAGGACATAAATGCTATTTCAAACATCAGTCAAACTAGGCATTCTCGCGGATGGTTATAGCCTTCTAACATTAGAAGGGGCAATATTCACGAAGTTCTTACAGTTATGCTTCAGAAGAAGGTTGTTTATTGTAGGTACTAAAGTTTATTCCAAATAAATATGAATAAATGGGAATAGAATTATTTAGTATATTGTGGTCTAGGCTCATAAACATTCTCGTGCACAAGCAACTAAATAAAAAGAAAAGATGAATAACGGCATACAACAGACGAGTAATTTCCAAAGTCATACCTCTAACGAATTGTTTGAGCACCTATGCTGATAACAACCATTGCCTTGGGTCATAGAGCCACGTACAAATCCAGTGCGCACTAAAGACGAAGCCATGCACCTGTATTGTTTCAAACTAAAACTAGTGAGCTAAATATCCAATTAGACGTAGATCTCCAAAAGCTACAGAAGAACCCCTCACCTTGAACTACTTCCCCTCACTTCACCTAACATTCTGTCAGGTGCACGAGCACCATTGGTGTCTGTGCATGATCCATCAGAGTAAGCAACAAAATAAGTGCAATAATCGGCCAACGATGACTGACCACCTGCAACAGCCATCCACCATAAGTTACAAAAAAAGAAGCTCGTTCAAGAACCTTATTAAACCAGTAACATTGGTTTGTGAATGGTAACTGGAATTTACCCAACGATATTATTAGTTAACTTATTTCTTGGAAAAGTTCAAAGTAGACAAGAAGATTTTGTGTATCCAAGACAAAAATCAGTTTTAATGAGTTTGAAATTATCAAAATAATAATGGCACACCTCTGTTAGCCTGTGGAAAATAACGAGCCCATTGAGGAAGATCCCCACTATAATTTACAAGTGGACAATAACCTTCTGCTTCCCTATTGTATGTACATCCAGATAACTGGGTAGTGTTACAATGATAGGCTCCGTTCCAGTGATTGCAGGGAGAGGTAACAAATTCAGATCCTTGGTTGCGACCCCAATCAAGACGGTCAGCCATGCTATAATTAGCGCGGTACCATCCACTGTCCTCAAGTAAAGCAAGAGTCATTTTTGAAACCACTGATCTTGTATCCACCGACCCAGTCATGATCTCATTCATCAATAGCCTTTTCTCCCAGTGAGAACCTGCACCAATTTTTTAATTACACAATGGATCCATATTTATTTAGCAAAATACACTCTATAAAGTTGACATCCTGGAACCATGAAAATGCAAGTGCGTGTATCTCAGAGGGACATATTCAAGGACCGGGAGAAAAGAGAATTATCAACCTGATGTACCACGTCCACCTCCATCTTCTAGTTCCAATCCAGTGAAATTCTCGGAGAATGCCTGAAGGGATAAATTGGTTAAGGGTATTATACCTTTGCCCATAAATTTAGCGTTGCTAAAAACTAGCTAACATACGCTATAGGAATTAGAGAAGGAAAACTTATGAAAATGAAATACTATAGAATATACCCCATAGTGATAGCGAGCATGCATGATAACTCGAGGAAGCACCACTCGAGTTACCATTCGTCCAAGCTTTTCATCCATTGCCTGTTCAGTAACCTACATATGGAAATGACAAGTAAATGCACATCAGGCTTCGGCATAACCAGGTTTAGGACCCTTGACTGTCTGAAAAATGGCACAATACAGAGTTCCTTTTTAGCAAATAAGATAATGAAAAAAATACGTATGTTGAAAGGATTTTTGATATCCAGAAATGGGCACACGAACTGGAGAAAGAGGCAATATCCTTTACAGATGCTGTAGAAGACAAGAGTTGGAATTCCTCAAAGGCAAATACTAGATCCAAAAGGAAATTTTGGATAGTCCACATAGTTGACAAAGAAAGGCGGTGCTTCACTTTTGGGAATCCTATATGCCTAATGCCCTATAACAGCGACAAGTTACAGCAAACAAGAGGAGAGAGCACCAAAAATTGTGGACTAGGAGGAATTAAATCAGTTTGGGCAAGTTTTGAGCATCATTCCCAACTTCCAATTGTTCAAATAAACTATGTATAAGGTTTGAAATTCCAGTAATAAATAAGTTGAACAGAATATCTCCTCTATTTGGAGTATAATGTAGTCGCCGAACATCGAATTGCAATCAAAAAGGTAAGAGATAAACACAATAATAATAAGCTGAAACCCTATACTTCAACATTTTGAAAAGATTTCCCCTTCGGACCTCTATCGCCCCACCTTCTAGTCTCTTTTTCCTACATTCCAACTTCTTTCAATTGAGTAATGAATTGCCTGTTGCACTCTTGAAATAATCACAAAAGAATAACGAAAGATGATCATATCAATTGACTAACCATATGCTATCAAGTTATCAAAATTAAAAAAATCAATTGACTAATCATATGCTTTTTCCCAAAAAAGTTAACAGAAGAACCAACTTGCAAACGCTTTCAACAGTTTGAGCACAATTGACTACAGAAAGAGCAAATTATGTTAGGGCTTTCCAAAATCTCATAGAAACCAAACTAGTTCATCTACGTCATAAATATTTGACATAATTCCAAAATAAGATGTACTAAAAGTTGTTTACCAAAAGGATAAACCATATTAAAAACAAATGTCCTTTTCAAACTACAAAACCTATGAAAGTAGGTACATTTTCTCCATGTTTAGGTAGATGTATCACATTTTTGGCCGACCTATTTTTTAGTTCCTCAAAAAGAGAAAGGGAAATTTTAGTCTACCACCATATTTTTTGTTTCTGCGGCAACTCTAACACAAGGATATCAGAATTTGAGTATATCTTCTACTTGGAAGTGGGAACACATAACTTTTTCTTGGTGATATTTTCCAAGAGATCACCACTGCAGGGGAAGGGAGATATAGTGCAGTTTATGAACTCTTACTAACATGAGTTTCTACTGGTGCTCCTCTGCTAGGTTATAGCACATGCAAAAATTGACAATTACCTGACTACGTCTACGCTTCCTCTCATCACGGAAATGAGAAAAGGCATGAGGATCAAATCCAAGAACATGCATCACTTCATGTATCAAAGTAGCTTGAAGTAAAGTTTCTGCTTCAGCAGTTAAATGGCGAGGAGCAACATTGACATGCCCTGAAAATGGAAAATGTCGGATTAGCAGCTGTGTCCATAAAAAATTTATGCAATGACATGTTTTTGCTCACAAAACACTCACCAGCAACAGCACGACCCCATTGATCACGCTCACATGCCACAGCCCACGCAAGAGTGTTGCCTGTTGTTGGCCTTGTAGTCACCAAAAGAACCAAATCCGCATTTGCAACACCCTCTGAAGTATACATGGAAAAAATATACGATAATTTCTTCCCAAACACGACAATAATGAACCAAATAGAAAAAGAACGCAACAGAATATCAGCAATGCCAAACAGCTAATAATCCGAATAAAATCACCTTCAACGTATTTCCTTGGGAGTTGTACACCTCCATCTTGTCCACAAGCAGAATATCCACTTAACCGCAGGTTTCCCCTAACTGGTTCAACAGCTAATGCTCTTCTAAACCAGTCTGCTGTCTGCTCAAGAGCCTGTATTGGATCCAGTAAAAATATTAAACTATTGTCTTTTATCAAAGATACGGCGACTACTAACTTGTCAAGTCCGAGCCTGTATATTCAGAGACTTTGTGGAATACATATTATTCAAAACAAGGCCTCGCTCTATTACTGATATTAGGAATGGCATTGCATGACATAGATAGTCTTATCACGAATGTTCATTTTTATCAGTAAATTTTTAAAAAGATTCATTAATCTTGCCAGGTATTTTCAACATGCAAATACTAGATCAATTTTCAGCAGAAAAATACAAGACATGGTCATCTGCGACAATGTAAGAACAATGAAGAAAAAGAGGATAAACCTTGCGAAGCCGATGCCTTTTGTCCTCCCCAGCTATATCATCTAAAGTGCAGTTATACCAGCAATCACCATAAACTGGAGGATCCCCATGTGGATTACAAGAAGATGTACCAGAAAAAGAAGCACCTGGTGGCTCCCCGAGCTAATTAAGCAGAAAGAAAATTCATAAATCAGTAAAGACATATATCAAATTTCTCATAAACATTTTCCAGCGGATGATAAGTACTTGCCTTGACAATGTCCCCGACTTTTTGACAGTCTCTCTCAGATGAATGACCAACAGCATCATAATTCAAAAAGATTCTAATGGGTTGCATGACATCATTTTGTTCTTTGGGAATTTCAAGCAATGCCCTTCCTCTACGGTGAGGCGGGTTTGAAACCACAGACTCCTCATACACCTGAGGAGTGACGGAATACACTTGCAAACCAGGTCTTTTTCTTTGTTCAATTATCTGATCATGGATGCAAGAATGGGATATGGTACTCTTATCTTCTTCTCTCAACAATTCATGGTCCGGCAAAGTTGCTAAACTGGTCTTTAAACACACTAGTAGCAATAGAACCTAAGAGAGGCAAGATACAGAAGATTTCAGAAACAACATCAATCAAAATCTAGCTTTCTTTTTCTAAATGTTATCACCGTAACACCTTAACCAATGGAGCTGAGCTGGTTGAGAACAACAACAACAACCCAGTATAATCCCACAAGTGGGGTCTGGGCAGGGTAGTGTGTACGCAGACCTTACCCCTAACCTAGGGTAGAGAGGTTGTCCAATAGACCCTCGGCATCCTTCCCTCCAAGAACTCCCCACCTTGCTCTTAGGGTGACTCGAACTCACAACCTCTTGGTTGGAAGTGGACAGTGCTTACCATCGGTGAATAACGTCCCTAGACTGAATAATTCCTGTAACAATTACCCCGGACTGAATGAAGTCCATGACTATCAGTGAAAATACAGATATTAACCCCTCAAGCAGAAAGCCCAAATCTTTAAACTCCAATTCAACCACAAAGGTGAAAACTTTTACCCTTATTTGAGCTAATTAATCAAATATACTAAGTTTATCAAAATACCCATTACCCAAAATAAAAAAAGAAGTAGAAAATGAAACTTCATAAGGAACAAGAAGATCTTATAAATGGAAATTACCATAAAATGCAACAAGTTCTTGAGGGTAAAAGAGCAACATAACTTCAGTAGATCCAAAAAAAAAAAAGTCCCAAGTCTCCAAAATCTATTACAAGTAAGAAAACAACTTAAAATTTTCCTCTTTATAACTTCAGATAATTTTCCAAATATCCAAACAGCTTCCCAAAACTCAACATTTCTAGTATTAAGATACCAGCATATTCTCCCAAAAATAAAAACACAATTAACCAAAAAAATGAAATAATAAACCCTAAATCCCCTTAGTTTAAAATTTAAAAAAAAACTTACCTGAGGGAAAAATATAGCAAATCGAAGCTTAGCTGAAGAGCTGGATTTTGAATGAACACTTAAAGTACTTCTACTACTACTACTCCTACAACACCAAATCTTCAACTCCATGAAACGCTGCGTTTAACAAAGCACAACACTGCTAACAACAACCTCGGACCCATCAAATCTCCGCCGTGGACGGCGTTTCTCCGATCAGACTCCTCCACATTATATAAAAAAGATGTAAAGATTGAAACTTTACCACCCACTGAGGTGAAAATATTGAAACTTTACCAATCTTGAAGACACCCTTTTGAGAATTAAGAACAATGAGAATAAAAAAATGAGAAAAAAAAATAGAAAAATCTCAGTTCTTGAATTTTCTCTGAACTGGGTTTCTGTGGTTCTCGGCAAAGGTTACTTCTTTAGCTGCTTCTTACAGAGTGAACCAAAAATCTGTACATTTTTTGTAAAGCAAAGGCCTTGTATTTGTTTGGACACTATCAATAATAAAGAAGAAATATTCAAGAGGATGATAAGAAATGTGTATATAATTTAATATAGTATAAAGTGAATAAGAATAGGTAAGGGTGGGTGGAGTTAGATCAATTTTTTTAGATTAGATTAATATTTTATGATTTTCTTTAATTGAAAAAAGTTACATTCGTTATAAAATATCATTGTGTTTATGAAAGAAGTCTTGCTTTTTGTTGGAAGTACTAAAATGCCATTGCCTTTTTCCTCCATTATAAAAAATGAGTGGCTTACGCAAACGATTTTATATTAATTATTAGTTGAAAAATATTGTATTATTAACCTTTACTTTGTTGAAATGATAAGAACGACCCAAAATACTAATTTGGTTTTGTTTCATTAATATAAGTTTATATTATCTTATTTTCTTATTTATATAAAGTTGATGACGTAATTGGTAAAATCGTTATTATGTAACTAGGAGACTACGTGTCCGAGTCAATCTCTTACAAAAATGCAAGTAAGGATGCGTATAATTAATTATTGTGATCTGGTCCTTAATGCACCAGGTTACCCTGCCTTTTCATTAATATAAGTTTTTTCTGTAATTATTCGTAAGGAACAAAATAATTGTCTGTTTTTTCTGTCCAGACAGACCTTAAATTTTGGGCTTAAAAGTTGTCAATTAAGAATTTCAGTTGCAATGAGTAAATTAAGGTTTCATTGATGACATTTGGGTATGATGGTTTTTGTTTTATTGGTTTATAAATTTTGCGATGACAGCATGCTGGTTTTATTGGTTTCGAGGAATATATATAATTGAAAATATATTTTTGTGTCCAATTTTATATACATGACAAACAAAATATATAGGTAAAGACTCGTAAAAGGATTACAGCAAATCAACCATAGTAAAGTTAGTTGTCAGCTAGTTAGTTAGATGAACAAATTTAGGTTTTATATTCATTCTTTCGTCACAGCACTAACAACTTTATTATAGACATATAAACACGACAATTATGTCTAGATAAGTGGTATGCTAATTAATTAAATTTTAATTATGCTAGTATATTTACTTTAAATTCAATGTTAGCTAGACATTCTTGATCGAGATTTTTGTATCAGTAAAAATATATTCTTAAAATATTTCTAGCTTACATGAAATTGAGAATACATATAACTGACTAGAATTAATTGGACTTGGAGCAAATTAATTGATGTAATAGTCTATTAAACTATAAAACAAAATATGCTCGATCCAATGGCTAGTGTAGTTGAGTGTACCTCTTTGTTATTCCAGTAGTATTATATTATTCTCGTACTCTCTTATTCTTACATTGTCCTTGTTATATACGGTAAAAATCAAGAATATTCGATTTTATGGGTTTGACGGTATGCCCCGAGAGTGAACTTATATCGAAGCAAGTTTGGGCTCGAGGAACGTATAGACCGAGGAATCAAAATTAGGCTAGATCGATACCACAGTAACAGAATCACGAGATATCCACAATCCACCACAATTCCCGGCGAGAATCCCGGAACCGGTAGAACTATTAACGGTTGATGATATCAATCATGTATTTTACTTCCGAAATTAAAGTCATACCTTATTTAGAATACTTTTACTATATAAAGAGGAGCTATTCATTTGTATAGACATTATCGCAATTATCGAAACTAGAGTCATACCTTATTTGTAAAGACCCTTGCTTGCCCTTCTACTGAGAAATACATTATTTTATTCACTCTTGACTCTTTATAGTTCTTTTTGTTTTTATTACTATTGTTGCTCTTACTATTCTTGGCACTCGATCTCGAGTTTTTTCAGATCGGGGTCGATAACTTGCAATCACACGGGTTTGATCCATTTAAGTCGTTTAATTTCTTTATTTATTTAGTTATTCATCAATTGACATTGATATCGATCACGTGTCTTTATAACCACATTGCAAGTTTAATTGTTACCGTATTTCGAGGTAAACACTTGTTGTCTGTTGTTTCTTTTGCTTCGGTTACCATATCGCCTTATTTTGTTCACTATTTTTTGTTACTAGACAAGGTGGGTTGCTCCGATGGTAAGCACTCTCCACTTCCAACCAAGAGGTTGTGAGTTCGAGTCACGTCAAGAGCAAGGTAGGGAGTTTTTGAAGGGAAGGATGCCGAGGGTCTATTGAAAACAGTAAACACTACCATTTTCAAACTCTACTTAGAAAAGAGGAAAAGGTATGTTCTTTTCCTCTTTTGTTGAAGGTACTGCGACAAAACAGCAAATCGTGTATGTATTTATTGTACACGCGTGTGTACAAGTTGTACGTTTCTCTCTTTCTAAAGGGAAAGTCCTGTAACCTTTTAATGGCTCGAGGATTTGGAGCAATTTACAACCTAAATTCAGCAATTAGTTGCACTTAAGGTATGTATATTCATGATAGATACTATAGCTGATTTATCAAATAAATTCCATAAATAGGTTTAATAACAAGCTACATCGCCGATAAAATAAAATAAAACTACTAAAAATGTACTAAAAGTATAAAGAACAATAAGTATAGCTCAATCTCATGAAGTATGTATTATATCATGAATTGAGATTTATTTATTTATTTATTTGTTAGTTGTCAACACACTGCGGTCCTCCTCCTTTATTCGAACTTGGCATTGATAATGCGAGCAAACTCATACAAGTGAAGTTAAAATAATTGTACTAAAATTATAGGGAGAAATTAGAAAATAGTCAAATTTATAAGTGGTAATTCAAAAACAGCCACAATTTTAAAAGTAATCGAAATTTAACCACTTTTCACGTAAAGATAAATTCGAACGAAAACACTATTCAAAATTCAGAAATACTCCAGCATAATATACTGGAACTCCGGTATAATATACTAGACTATATTGGACTTTCAGCATAATATACTAGAGTTCCAGTATAATATATCAGTCCAACATAATATGCTGGGAGTTCATGCATAAGTGCTCCCATGTCCAATATATTATGCCGGAACTTTCCGCGTGTTGGAGTTCCAGCAGAATGTGCTGGAAGTTCATACACAGGTGCACCGAACTTCAGTATATTATGCTGGAACTTTCCGTGTTGCAACAAAATAATGGTTATTTTTTAATAACTTTGCAAACGCTGGCTCTTTTTTGAATAACTAGTTCGAAAACTGACTAGCTCGTGCTATTTTTATAAAATTATAACCTACAAATTAGTTCCTAACTTTGAAAGTAATCCAAGATCCTTAGTTGACCGCCAAAATATTTTTTTGGGTCAATTGAAATATAACTCTACCATATATGTTGTTGATTATTCAGTTGTATCCACTTTTCCCAAATGAAGCATCCTGTCTTAAAATATTTAGTTAAATAAAGGTGATTAATAGTAAGAAATTCTTAAGAGAAAGTGAAACGAATAGGGTTGAGGTAATAGTAAGTTAACTACTATTGTTATTATGTTATTGCTAATACTTATATATTATCTTATAAGTAATTTGATTATCTAAATATTATTTTACAACACTTGGAATAAATTTTTACTCAAATATAGGAAGAAGCCTCGAATTTCTAAATCAAAGACGAAACGCTTCTATGTTAAATATTCTTCTTGCTATGCATTCTTTTTACTATGGAAAAATGGAAGAGAAAAATGAAAAAGAAAAAAAATAGTGTCCTAATTTTTAAAAATTATGGAATTATGAAAAATAAAATAATAAAAAATGTTGGTAAATTAAATAAAAGCCATGTCAGCAGACACATTCGCGAATATATTGGAGTACAATTGTTTGTCGGTTATTAACTTATTGATTCAGTCAAACGGCTAGAGCTAGTGGCTGAATTTATTTATTTGTAATACTATGAACGGTCATTAATTTGTTTAGTCAGTAATTTAAGTTTTAACGGAGTAATTATAGAGTGCTAACTGTTACTATTATTTTAATCAATTCTGTTTGACCACAAATACCTAAATTATTTTACATTATTAATTTAGTTTAATATGCAATAGCTTGTTGGTTGTTATTTTAATTTTACTTTATTACTAATGAGCATTATTATAGAGTATAATCATTTAATAAGTAATTAAATTTATTGCATCGTTAGACGTTAGGTATAAAATTTTAACCATTTTTTCATCTCTTTTTACTCTACAGACATGGAGGGTTAACACATACACTATTTTTTGCGCGTAATAGTATTACAGATCTAACATCACGTATGTCCATTTTCTGCTACTATCATAAATTTATAATTGTAATTTAAACCTTGAAATACAGGTCTTGAGTATCATAAATAAAGATAATTAAAGGTTGTTGAACTTAAAAGGAGAAGAGATAGAAGGAAAAAGGAAACCGCCAACACGAAGGTAAATTCGTGATGTAGCCTATAAGTCAATGTTTTTTTTTTTTTTAATAATTATTATTTATTTATTTATTGACATAGTAAAATATTTCTATACAATTAGGTTCCCTATAAAGTAATTATAAATAAAAATTTATGATACTTTAACTGACAATCTGAATTGAAGCGTTATTCGGAACAATTCCTTTTTTGAATGGCTTAAGAACGACAATTAATACCACAAACAAAAAAATTCACGGGGCACCGTATTTGATGGCTCCATTTAATCTATATTCATTTTTTAAATTTTTTTGTGACTAATACCCAAAGTACGCACAACTTAAGACCTCCCCATCCTTCTCCTCCTTTGTAAAAATAAAAGTTGACATAAATTTATATAGTGTTTGTGAGCATATTTTAAGATAGTTTATGATATTTTATAGCGGTGACTGTTATGGCGCGTTATTCTTTACTACTGCTTAGGGTTTCTTCTCTATTTAATTGCAAAATATGAGTTTGTTAGATTTATTGTTGTTTTGATTAATTGATGATTGGAGTTTGTTCTTGATGATATCTTGATGTTACATTTCAAATTTGAGCTCATTTGGAGTAGATTTAGGTATTAAATCGTGTATTAGAAAAATAATATTTTATACCGGGGAATTTGCACGTCAGGCCTATTTGACCTTCAGTGCATGGAAACACTGGTTGTACTTCAGACCTATTTGACCTTAAATGCATATGAAGTGCAATTTTTTTTTAGATCTATTTGACCGTAAATGCATTCCACTTCATATTATTGTTTTTTCAATCTAGTAAATCTGAAGTTAACCCTAAAACGCGCAGGCTTGTAAATTTTTTGCGCAAAGTAAATAAATTTGAATTGTGATCACAAAACTGAATATTGATGCCCCTTCAATATTTGCAAGTGTTGCAAAAATATTATTTGAGTTTCGTTCTCACGTTTAATTTCTAGTTAATTTTTTGTTGCTTTGTTTCTCTTTCCAAAGAAAAAAAAGACACACTGCAAACTTTTTCGGAAAATTAAAAAAAAAAAGAAAAAATATGAAATCCTTATAACAAGCAATCAGTTTCATAATTTAGCATGACTGAGAAAAATAATAAAAGGGTAGTTAAAGTTTTGGTATTTTGCTTACCTAATATCCAATCATGACCTTATTTTAATATTAAAATGGGGCTTATTTTCTGATATATTCTTGGTCCACAAAATGAGTGCTTTATTATTAGTTACAGCTCATCAACTCTGGGAAAATGTAACTGTTTAATTTAAACTAATGTTGGTTAAATAATAATCAACCAAATGGCATGAACAAAGACATGCCGTAAAAAGCATCTCTATTTGGTTCAACAGTTCAATTTCCTTCATGAATTGACTTAAATTTGAAATTTTGTGCTTCTTTTTAGTTATCGTTAATTATGCATGACTTGAAATTCCCTTCTTTCTTCCAAAGTCAAATTAGACGCAGACCTTTTTTTGCTTCTTTTTAATCTCTATAAGTTTCGCGTCTTATTTTTTTGCGTGTCTACTATTTCTTTAGGTGCAAAGAGCCTATGCGGTCAAGCTATTATATTCCGAGCCTGCTCTCCATTTCCACCGTTGATGCAATAGAAGCTTGGTTAATAAAAACACAAGTATAGGCTGGAGGACTGATACTATAAGTAGGACAAAGGCCTTCAAATAATAAAAAATTGTTCGGAGTTTTTATTTTCTTATTTCACCTTCACCTTCACTAGATGATATTCTCGTATCTTGGATTATATGGGTATAGTTAAACCTCAAACATTATGAGGCTTGTTTGAATTATAGGCTAACTAGAACAAGTAAATGTGGTTTCACATATTGGACATTTTGAAACTTTATAGTTTATACGTTCCGTCCAAATATTATAATAAAATATTGGTCATATAGTTACGCGAGAAATTAAAGTAAACGGACAAAATGTAAGCTGACATTAACCTTTACAGGTATGCTGATCAGTCTTGGGTTATTTTATGAAAGAATAACAAGAAAATATACGTGACTTCACATCATAATAAAAATGGCCAATATTTTTAAGTTTTATCCAATCTAATTCATATTGTACATATTTTGAAAGCACTAGTAAATTCAAAACATGTGTTCACAACCAACAACCACTGCTTCTAAAAGCTATGGAGTTAACATTGTGTTCTCACAACCATTTCTTTCACTCTCTCTTCTTCTCGCATCTTCTACATATATTTCAAGGAGCCATGTATTTTTTGTTTCTTTACATGTGTCACATAGTTGCAATGTAAGAAAATTGAAGAGTAGAAGTCCATCATTGAAGGTCATTCAAAGCTTTACTTTCGAAAATACAATTTTTTGAGATTGTTAGTTGTTTGGATTGGGTGGTGTTCCAATTGATTGAAAATATTAAAAAGAGTTCATAATTTAAATTTGAAGTGATTTGGAGTAGATTTGAGCAAGACTTGAGCTAAATTTCAGAAAAGACGCATGAAAGAAGACAAAGCCAAATTTTTGTATAATTATGTATAATCTTGTATAATAGTGTATAAACACATCTTATACACTATTATACACTTTTATACACCTTTATACAAGCGTCTATAGACGAACTTCTTCCACGATCTTCAGTTGCAATTCTTGTTCAAAACCAGTCCAAATCTCCATTAAATGACTTCAAATTTTATATACAACCTCCTTATACTATTTCTAACAAGTCTAAATAATACCACACCAAAATTCTCACAAAATCAAATACGGAATTTAAACTTGTCACAGCCCCAAATCCTAACAAGTCGTGATGGCGCCTATCGTGGAACTAGGCTGGCCAACCATCACATAACTACTCATTTGTTTTAAGATATATTCTCAAAAATCAATAATAAACAACAAACAGAGTATAAAATAATTTCTTTAAACCTTTACGCCCCAATAATAATCTAACAGTCTAAGCAAATCTCCCAAGACTGGAGTCAATGATCATGAGCATCTAAGATATAGACTAACTCTACTAATGTCTTAATAAACGTCTATGAATCAAATACTAATACTATATGAAGAAGGGAAATGAAGAAGTTGCGGACGTTTGACAGCTACCTCGAAATCCCGTAAGCTGCGGCTAACGAACAAAGATGGCTACTACTCCGCACTAGTACCTGGATATGCACACAGGGGTGCAGGGAGTAATGATGAGTACGCCAACTCAGTAGTAATGAAAATAAATTACAGTCTGAAGTATATGAAACACACAACACAGATACACCAATCCACAAAATAGTAAAACATCGAGCCTCAATACAGTATACATAATTTAGAAAACCAGTTTCCAAAAAAATCCCTTGAAACAAGTATATTTTCAAATATTTCTCAGTAAAACTCTCAGAAAAATCAATTTGAAAAATGAAGTGAATCATAGTCAAAAACTCAGTAAAGTCATCATAAACAGCCCATCGGGCCATAATAATCTCTCATAACATTTCCCTCACCATCACTCAGTATCAGCCCAGCAGACAACCTCACAATCGCTCAGTATCAGCCTAGCGGGCAACCTCACCGTCACTCAGTATCAGCCCCGCAGGCATCACTCGCACTCAGTAGGTATCTGCGCTCACTGAGGATGTGTACAGACTCCGGAGGGGCTCCTACAGCCCAAGCACTATAAACAAGCCACATCATGGCATAAATCACTCACAATATTGGCCCTCAGCCTCTCTCATATCATAACATCCTCACCATATTGTCCCGCGACCTCACTCAGTCAGACACTCTCAACATGCCACTCGGGCCATAATTATACCGGGTTCTCGACCCAAAAACAGTGTTTCATTTTCAAAAAATAATATCAAAATACTTTGAGTGTCAAAACAATTATCAAGAAAAGACTGAGTGAAAATCATAACATATCAAGTGAGGAAAAATAGTAAAACAGCCCCCAAGGGGTAAACAGATCGGCACTAGGCCTCAAACCTGGCTTATAACCCAAACATATCAAAATATATCAATACTATTAAGCATAGGCTTAAAAATCGGTTTCGCAACTCAATAGTTGCCTAAAAGGGAATATATTTCCAAATTTTCAATCTTTGCATCCCAAAATCGGTGAAAGGATGCAAGGTCCGGGGTTTCATATCCTTTGGACAGGATTTAAAGACATTACTTACCTCAAACTAGTCCGAAAAGCTACTCTGCGACTCGCTTGCCTCTCGTATCACCTCCCGAGTGCTCCAAATCTACCAACTTCAGATTTTAATCATCAAACTATGCTAAAGGAATGAATTCCAATTGAAAAGTATCATTTTTTAGCATAAAATTCGAAATTAGCCAAAACCCGACCCCCGGGCCCACATCTCGGAACTCGACAAATTTATACCAAAATGTTCTTCATCATCTCACGAGTCCGTAGATATAAAGAACGCTAAAATCGGAGTTCATTTGACCCCTCAAATCATCCCCTAAATATCTCATATTCTCAAGCCCTAACCCCCTTTTTTCTACTGATTTTCACAAATTAAACACTGATAATAAAGTCTTTAATCACCTATAATCAAGTTAATTAGTCCAAAAAGCTTACCTCAATTATGCACCAACGTTTCCCTCTTCAAAATCTCTCAAAAACCTCGGAACCCGCACAACAATGGTGGAAAAAGGGTTAAAAATCGCAAAGTCTCCTTTTTATACTTTTCTGCCCAGACTTTTCGCACTTGCGGCCTAAAATTTGCACCTGTGGTTTTTCATTAACCGGGCAATCTCCGCACCCGCGGCTCCACTTCCGCACCTGTGCCTTTTTCCTGGGCTGGCCAAATCTCGCACCTGCGGAGTCTTTTGCGCTCCTGCGGGCCCACACCTGCGATCAAACATCCGCAGGTGAGGAAACAACAGTAAAATCACACCAGCAGCTGAAAGCTGCATTTTTCCAACTCTAAAATTCCCGATAACCATCCGAAATCAATCCCGAGCCCCTCGGGACCCCAGCCAAATATACCAACATATCCTAAATGATCATTCAAACTTAGTTGCACTCTCGGAACATTATAAATAACATTAAAAACCAAAATCACATAAGATTCAAGCCTAAGAACTTTGAAATTTCTAAAATCCACCTACGATGCCGAAATTATCCAAAACAACTCTGATTGACCTGAATTTTTGCAGACATATAAAAAATGACATTACGAACATGTTCCAACTTCCGGAATTCCATTCTGACCCCGATAGCCTATTTTTCACTGCCGATCGAAATCGCCAAAAATTAACTTTCGCCAATTCAAGCCTAATTCTACACCGGACATCACAAAATTATTCTAAACACACTCCTAAGTCCCAAATCACCTAACGAAGCTATCCGAGCCATAAAATCCGTATTCCGAGGTCGTTATGCCAATAAGTCAACTCTCAGTTGACTTTTCCAACTATAAGGCTATTTTTAAAGACTAAGTGACTAAATTCTCATTGTAATCATTCCGATTCCGAGCCTACCAACTCTAACACATCAAGAACAGTTAAAGAAAGCTATGAAAAGATAATAACAGTAAATATAATGCAGATTCTACATAACGATCGACCGGGTCGTTACATTAAACCCACATATTTAAGCTTGTTAAAAATCTAATTTTCACCACCAAATGGATTTGATTTGTTGAACTAATATTTGAGTCACGGTTACTGATTCGAAATTAACTCAAAAGCTTGAGAAAACTTTTTTAAAAATTAAATAGTAATTTCGAGAACCTATTGGAGTTGGATGTTGAATCTTAGCTTATTATTTTCAGGCTAGTTGGTTGTAAATTGAAATATGGGTTATAAAATTAAAAGGTATGGAGCCCAATTGTTCTTATGTGAAATTTTCTATTATTTTATTATAACAACATATCTAATATATTCTCACACGTGGAGTTCAGGGAGGATAATGTATACTTAAATTTTTCCTATCTTTGTACAAGTAGAAAAGTTATTTTCGAAGGACATTCGGCTACTTGGGTTATTTTAATATTTATATGGAATGCTTTTCGTTACATGATGGTAGAGTACATTTATTTCTATTTCGTTATGTAAGGATATAAAAAAAAGTTTATAATTGTTCTGATCAATACTATTCATGATCAGTATATTATGGTTTTAAGTTCTTTCACAGGATACTGAGCTAGCATTTGGAAATATTTGATTGACATTGTGTTGAAAAATAATTTTGAAATTTGAAATTGTGTTTGGACATGTATTTTATTTGAAGAAAAGTTAAATTTTTGTGAGTGGAAGAAATATTTTCACCCATCAAAATTGGTGAAAAATGGGATTTTTTACGGGCTTTACTCGCTTTTTGTGCATGTAAACACGCAAGTGTAATCTGGTCAAAAGTGCTGTGTCTTAGACACACTTTTGAAAGGTTGAGTGTGTAAAGGTTTTTCGTAAAAGAGAGGTGTGTAACAGGGATTTCGCTGCAAGGTTGATGGGTAAACTATGTATTTTGCCTTTCTGAAAGTTGAAGTTGTGTTTGTACATGCATTTTATTTGAAGAAAAGTTGAATTTTTGTGAGTGGAAGAAATATTTTCACCCAAAAAATGGTTTTGGGAATTTGAATTTTTGAACTTTTCCCCCCAAAACATAATCATATTTCATAAACAAATAATGTTTTAAAATAAAATAAAAAAATGAAGCCAAAATCTATGACCAAACGGGAGCTAAAGTTATATTTTGGTAACTCTATTTTAATTGCCTTTTTCTTTCTACAAGTTTATCACTCTACCCACCCCACCCCCACCCCACCCCAAAAAAACTAGCTCAACTCATGAAATTACAACAATAATATACAGGTAATCCCATATGTGGAATTTAGACAGGATAATTGTATATAGTTAGAATAGGGCTCACCCAATTTTGTTGATTAACCGAGACAAAGATGGCGGGTCGGGGATCGGCCCCGCGTTATATCACACTAAAACATGAAGGTGCGGTACCGAGCTTGGGATTCAAAGTACCACTCGAGACGAGACCAGTAATGATCGAGACCAAACAGGATAGACCTCGAGCAAGATCGAAGATAGCATACTAACTGAAAGTCGAGATATTCGTGACCGGTCGAGGATCGTAGCGAAGATCTCGGAACAGATCAAATCAAGAACGGTTATTTAGCTAATCATGGAATTTTCTTCTGTAATTAGAATTGTACCATAAGTAGAATTCCTCTACTAATGAGGTTCTACTCATTTATAGTCATGCAATTCTCGCATATCAAAGTAATACAACACTTTTCTCTCTTATATTCTCATGTTCTTTAGTTCAGTTCATATTTAACTGTCGAAATATGAGGAAATAACATACTGAAAAGATACTTATTTTGACTTTCAAAAAGAGGAAAAAGGACAATCATTTGAACTAATGGAGTTGAATTTAACCATGTAATCACTATCTACACCACAACTTTAGTGACCCTGAGTGTCCCCCCCCCCAAACACACAAAAGAAGTGTACTTTTTTAAAGGAGCTCAATGAACAAATATGCGTGAGAAAGAAAATTTTAGAACAATTTCATGAATTGACAAATATGATAATTAATGTTAAAAATTAACTGTAAAATATATATAAAATTTGGCCCTCGAGCTGCTTTAGTTTTCAAAATACTTCATTTTCTTTTTAAAGTGCAAACAATTACATTTAGAGTTAATTAGCCAAACACACATCAATGCTCGTCAAAAATACTTTTTTAAAAACACTTTCAAAAATAGTGTTTTTCGAAATAAACAAATTTTAAAAACATGGCTATTAGAGCTCCTACTCCTAGTATGAACATTATTAGAGTTAAAAACTTTGAAGTAATTGGTTTCAATAGGTTGCCAAACCTATTTCAGTCCCTTCTAATTCTTGTCGACTCCTCTCTACCCTGGCAACTTTTGTTGGGAGGTGGACCAAAAACAAAAGGATGCTATAGAGCTATTTGCGGAGATTACAATAAAATTAGAAAATTAATCATAATTATTACATGCAAGCATCTAATCAATCAACAAGATAATGTTATGAAAATTTCACATACAAAAGATCGCCTTGTATATGTGTTATATTCTTTTTATACATGCGGTCACACCTATCGTAACAACAATTTTATAAAACAATCATTCAATATAAAAGTCGAGTATTTTTAGAGTCGATTTTTTTGTTATATTTTATTTCTCTGTAATAATTTTTTACCTATAAAAATAATATCCATCTTTATAGCACTACGCACGCTCTTTGTAAGATTACACATCTATAGCATTCATGTATAATCTCAAATAAGATCACCAATAACAAGTTTAAAGATTTTGACCTCAACATAGTGTTACTTGGACCGAGATAGAAATTTCAATTGTTAACCTCTTACATTACCTTCAACGGAAGCTATTAGATATCTGTTTGCTGGAAGTTTGGACATCTCCGCTAATTCACGCGTTATATCGCTTATAATATACTAAAATCTACGGAACAAGTTACAATTATAAAATATTTCTATGAATTTTGAAATAATTTAATCTTTTAGTAGATTTAAAATGTATGCTATATTGTTTAAATTTTTATACGTTTAGTATTAATAACGTGTTAGCTTTCTTTAATATTTAATTAGTAAAATTTACATATCTTTTGAGTATTTAAATTTGAGTAATTTTCTTATCTCTTGTATGTAACCTAAGAAATTGATTTTGGAAAGCCAAAATATATTTAAACGCTAAATATTATTATAGGTGTATAATTGTCATTTACTGTAAAGGTTAAAAAAATCAGAACAAATAATGTTGTTATAGAGGTTGACTGTAATTCGTTTCACCATAAAAAATTCGAATAAAATAGTTGGTTACTTATTTCTCGTGTTTAAATATGCTGAATATCTTCTTTTTTTTTTTTCTTTTTCTATTGGTGAGGATAGATCTTTGAACAGGGAAAAGAAGAAGCAAGGAGAGGATAAATGGCACGACAAATTTTGAATGTCGCACCAACAGTGTAAAATGAAATTTTAACTACAGATCTCTCTATAACAATATTCTAATATAACAATACTTCATTATAGAAGTCAAGTCATTCCGGAACAAAACTTCATGTTCTATTATAATAAATGTTTTCTATAACAATAATCGCTATAATATCCAAAAATATCAAAACAAATGAGGTTGATATAGAGAGGTTTGCCTGTATTAAATGTTAGGGGTTGTCCTGATTTTCTTATTATATTTGGTTTTCCTATTTTCTGGAAGGAAATGACAATATATTTACCATAATTGAGTTTTCCTTTCTATATAATGAAATTATAATTCTTCCATGTTTGGCTAGTCATTTTTCTTGTAGGAAAATGTTTGGACTTATATAAATTGATGACCCTTCATTCTCATTCAGCAGCATCCACAATGTAGTCATACGAGGTTCGACAGTCGTATTTAGGCGGAGAACTTTACGGGACAAGTGTTAGTGTTTGCCTCTTCGTGAGGTTGTTCTCTTGATATTTTATACTCTCTTTTTATATAGTGGATTGCTCATTTCCACCGTGGATGTAGGTCACTTGACCGAACCACGTTATATGTTTGTGTCTCTTTTAATATATTTCTCTTTGTTGTATAATGTCGTTCAAGGTTTGCTTTGCTAACTTCCACGTGACACCTACTTTTTTTGTGTCTAACATTAAATTGGAACATTGGTTTCTAATTTGAATTTTAGATTGAATCCAAATTGCAAGTAAAAACCTATTTTCTTTGGTGATGTTAGACTATATGGATGCAACAAAGCCAGATAGAACCTTCCGTAATAAAGCAAAAACAGCTCGTTAGAAGTTACATTGAAAAATTTATAGATTAGGGAAAATAGGACGACAAAGAAATGAAGTGCCTTAAATGTTGGGGCCAATGAATGCAAAGTGGTGGGGTTCTACCCTACCTATTCCTAATCCACTTTACAATTAAATTTGCTGTTATTTTGTTATATATATGGATATGATTGAATACCTTTTTTTTTTTTGGTTTTTCACCCGGTGTCCAGTATCCGCATTGGAGCCCGACTATATCCGGATTCGCACCGCGTAGGGCCCCATTTGGAGGGAAACGCTCCCTACCAAGGATTTTTCCATACTCGGGGACTCGAACTCGAAACCTCCGGTTAAGGGAGGAGCAGTCCCATCCACTGCACCACATCTTTGGTGGTACGATTGAATACCTGGATTCCTCTTTTATTAAAACTAAAAAGACTAAAGAGGAAAGTAGAGTATGGGTTGGAAGTTCTTGTCTCCTTATGAAAACTATTCTTCTTTTTCTTCTGTTAATTATTACTCTTTGTCTAAAACGACAATAAGTTCGGACTGAGGGTCCATTCATTTAATTTTAGTATTATTCGGAATTACAATGTTAAATTTTTAAAATAGAATCTACGTATTTAAGAATTATTACATAAGAATATCACATATAACACATTCATACCAAACATGGTTAAACATTTATTGAGAACTTCTTAATTTGAAAATATATTGCTATACGTAAAAGAAAAAAAAATACTAGACTTCACAAATAACAATATTGTAACATATAAATGAGATGTACGCATGATGTACTTATTAGGGAAAAGGTACAAATTTATTATATGTACTATATAAAATGGAATAATGTTGTTCTCCGTTATATTATTGGTCCATTCATATCTCGTATTTACACTTGCCACTAACGGATTTCCAATATGAATTGTATGGACTCTACATTTTCTAGAAAAAAGTTCCAAATTTCCTTTTAACTTTTTTACTATATTTTAAAATTATCTTCAAATTGAAACTCCATTAGGGATCAAGCGCAAACGAGAGTTTTAACGACATAAGAAATACTGACCAAAAATATAATGAACGCCAAAATTGCTCAATTACATATAGTGGCAAATTTGACTCTTTATCTTACTTACTACTACAGTTAAATTCTTTATAACAAACACTCCTTTATTATAATATTTTTATTATAACGTTGAAATTATTTTATTTTCTTGGAACCAATTTTTCATGTTATACAACCTTAGTCTTGGATTTATTTTGTCTCCCGTAATTCTACAATAAGCTCTTACAGCTAAATTAATTATACAATTAATTAAAGTTAGAAACCTAATTGAAAGGCATTGCTAAAAGATTCTATATGTTTTAAGTATTTGGCCAAAATTATATAGTAGTAGTTCTTTAATAAAAGTTTAGAAAATGATACAGTTGAGTATAATGATTGTGAAAGATTGATCAAGTAAATAATCAGTCGCGGTTGGTCCAATAAACAATTATTCTAATTGAAAGGCATCGTCGTGGGTGCATTAATTTAATCCATATTTAGTAAAATAATACGACTTTTGTTCACCAAATGCTTTGTTCTTTAATTGACCATAAATCTATAGATAAATTTTGTATTCTAATTTGTCTGTTACACTAATTGGTTTGATACGTCGTATTAATTAGACATTGTATTAGATAATGATGTGTTTGGTATTCCATTTGACACTTCAAATTTGGCTGTAGTAACAACAAATTAATTACCGTATTATCCAATACTTAGCATATGGGAATACATGATGTCATTAATTAATGATTTTGTTTACATATACGAACAGATTTTATAATAAGTATAATTTAACTCGTTGTATCGAGTTGCTTGCCTTATTTTTCAAGATATATACTAATATGATCACCTATTTGATGTTACAGTCAAACCTCTATATAACAGTCTCATTTGTTCCGAATATTTTTGGATGTTATTACGAAATGCTGTTATAGAGTCCATATATTATAACATAACATAAAAATTAGTTCCGAAAAAGCTTGGGTTTTATAAAGAAGTATTGTCGTATAAGAATACTGTTATATAGAGAGACACGAGCAAACAAATTTAAGCCTAAAATTGGAAAAAGAATTACTTTACTTGCGGAACTAACCTACGTAGAAGTATATTAAAGTGTGCATATTTATTGTTTTTAGTACAATGAATCGAACGCTTGGCTACAATTCATATTTTATCAATTCAAAATTCGTGTATGATATCTACTCAATTATGCCATCATATTAACTTATCTGCACACTATGCTACCACAAATGCCATACTGCATTGTCCATGCCATACATAGAGAAATACAAAATAGATTATCTAATTGGTCGTGATGATTGCTCCAATTAAGCAATTGTTAAGATGCTTAATTATAGCACAATAATCAATGTACTTACAAACAACAATACACATTCTCTGTATTCTCACAAGTGAGGTCTGGAAGGGTAAGGTGTACGCAACCTTATTCCTAGCTCAAGCAGATAAAGAGACTATTTTCGGTAAGTCTTCGACTCATGGTACGCATAATCAAAGAAGTAAGAAAGTAATACAATATACTTCATTTTTTTTGTTTGTGCATAATTGTGGTGTCTTGGCTCAACTTGCGCGTATACCTCCCCTAATTTTATAGAGTATTTGTTACTTTCTACCAACCTAAGTATCAGATAACTCTGTCATTGGACAATATATGTATACCTTATAGTTATTTCTCAATTCATCCCTTTTTATTTTGGATCATTTTATTTTTTATTTGTTTTATCTAAAATGAACATGAGCAGCAGTGTTTTTTGGGTACTATTAGCTATTTGCTGCATCACCAGCACTAGGTCTAGGAGTGGGACTGCACATGTAATGTAAGTGTTACGTTACCCTTACCAGTTGCAACTTGCAAAGAGGTGGTTGGATACAATCACTTTTGGTCCACCTTCCAATTCGTTTAACGTACTAATGATCATCAGGTCAAGTTCCGGGCATGAAAAAATCCTGCCGGTTCAGGCTCAGGCTTCACTGACCTATCGCGTGGTAAAAAGCAGGAAGTACGGAAGAATAGTAAACATACTCTTAATACAGATTGACTTTGAAAAACAGTGATTTTTTTTTAAAAAAGAAAAATTTCTTATGTCCAAACAGGCTCTTAATACAGACTAATTTCATAAATCTTATTATTAAGATCGAATATTTTAATACAATGTCAAAGTAATACTAGTCATTAAAATGAGTCACTGCACTAGTAAATTGAAACTATACAATAATTCTAGCTCATATTAAATTTCGAATAATTAATTCTCTAGTCTTTTAGCATCTTTGTTTTGTCAGAGAGTCTTTGTACGTGTTTCTTTTTCCTTTTTATTATATATATATATATATTTCAAGTATAGTTAATTTTTAAGGAATACGTACACAAATAATTGTGGTATTTCTTTTTCCAGATTCCTGAAATCAAAGAATGGATGATGTGGGACCTCTTAAAAGAACAAATTGCAAACAAAGGAGGGTCCGAAACATTATAAATATATATAGTAGGGTCTTCAGTTTGTTGAAAATACATGAAGCTGGTGCCAAATGCAGATACAGTTACCACCTAATTTTTCTTGCCCCCCACTTTCCCCATTTTAAACTCTTTTTTGAGGTCTCAACTCCCATATAATCTATAGGTCATGGATTCGAATCGTCAAAGTAGTCATAAATACTTGTAGATCATATTTCTTAAGATGCAGATCCTTTACGGTATCCTACGCGAACATAGGATGCTTTATACACTCGTGACTCTTAATTAGGTCCCCTTTTTCAGTACATACGTGTGCGCGCGCCGTGTAAGCATTGAAATATCTACCGATTAATCATCACATTTTATTATGACAGGTATCTATATATTAATAATACATTATATTAATATATGTTTGCATAGGCAAAAGGCTTATCTGATGTTAATGGAAGTCCTCTCTTTTTCCTTTTAATCTTTATTTAAGGGCACATCGGAACCCAAAAGATTGTACTAAAAGTAAAAAGGTAGGCACTGTGGTTTAAGGGTGTAGTACGCAAAATAGTCCTCAAAGTGGATGATCTTGAATTTTGTCGGCACATGTTTTATTGGCAGAACTCCAAATTTAACAAGTGTTGTTTCTTGCATGCTAGATGGACAATGTTTTTAACTTTTAACCTTGAAATTTTACCCATAAAACAAGCTAAGATCAAAAGTTAAAGATCACCCGAAAAAAGTGTTATATTTTTGCAAACTTTTGGTGGTTTAATGCCATGGAGCACTTGAAAAGCCAGAAGACATTAGTGATGATTTGGGTTGGATTTCAAATGGGCTTGTCTTGTTTGAAAGAGCAACGAGCCCACTTCATAATGATTTTCCTAACTAGCTAAACAAAGGGAGCAATATCAAATTTAAGAGAATAAAAAGGTCACCACCTTATGCTCTCTTCTCATATTTCCTTTACATGACTTTGGTTCTAATTATTCTTTTTTGGGCTGCTGTCCTGATAGTTTAACTTATGCTAGCGCCTAATTACCTTACAGGTTGTCGGTAAATCGAATGAATCAATCGAATTGGGTTAGTAGGTAGTCGATATATATATATATATATATTTTTTTTTCATATTTGTATTTCTTTTCCATATGTGTAGTACTAATATTAGTTTATTACTATTTGTTTTTGCTTTTGCGTCGATTATCTTATTTTTATGGTTGTTGTTACAAATTCTTTTCTTTTCCTTTACTGTATATCTGTTTTCTTTGAGCCGAGGATCTACCAAAAATAATTTCTCGACCTTCAGGGTAAGATCTATGTACACATTAACATCCCCAGATCTTACTTGTTGGATTATACTGAGTATGTTATTATTGAAAACTTGTTAGACATATAGTCATACTATATTTTCATATAACGCTATAAAAAGGTAATGGATACAGTATTATTCTGCACGCACTGACATAAAATCCTGGATCCAACACACTGTTGGAAATTCAGTCCTATTCCAGTAATAAACAACCAAATTAACCTAAATTTTCACAGTTTAACCTTCCCTGCAAGCATAAAAGCCTTGTAGACAACAGACCTAACCAATTTAGGCCCTTCCCAAGCTATCTCAAATTCTTTAACCAACTTTTCTGGTAACAAATCCATTCCTTTTTCCTTAGCTGTATTAATAGCTGACCAAGACTTGAGCCAAGCCAAAAATCCTTCAAATGACAGAGTCCAGAACCCATTTGTGGTTCTTTTTGACAAGTGTAACAGAAATGCGTGTAAAAAAAAGAATTACAAGTTTTGGACGTTAAAGTACAGAAATCCATTAAAAAATATTCTAACTCCCGTCCAAACTTTTCTTCTTGTTAAATTCTCAAGCATTTTTTCATAATGTCTGAAGGGCGAAAAATAAGGGTTTCATTATATTGGGAAGGAGTGAGATTGTGGTGGCGAATAACTCTGTGGGCTATAGTTTATCTCCACAGTGTCATGTTAAATTGCCACTTACAATAGAGTACAATATATTGGTATCGTTGTTATAATAAAATGAGTGTGAGGAAACGTTCAGTGAACCTTAAAGTAACCGAAATATATCCGTATTCCGTCACTCCACAAGGGGTTGCTTGTTACGCAGAGTTTAACATCGACGATGATGAAACTTTGAGGAATTTTTTGAGGACTGCGAATGAATACAGGGAATTTCTTGTGATAAAAATGTTGAAAATGTACGTCAATGTTGAAGACGTTCACAATAATGAGGTTGCGCATAGTAGGGATAACCCTCAGTCATCGGGTGGTTATTCTGGAGCAGTTTTTGCCGGACAGGTTCCGACTGAAAGAGTTTGCCTTGATTTAAACTTATCACCACCGCAAATGAGGGGAGAGGAAATAATTTCTCTCCTGCTTTATATAATCCACAAGACGAGTGATAAACTTCAATTTTGCTTTGTGTTAGGATGTATATTTTTGTTGTATTGAATTTGTATTAACGCTCATATATTCCACAAGGGGTACCGTCCAGATATGAATTTTACAAGTTATGAACTAACGCCTAGTTGGAATATGCCTAGTTTTGGTGTGTTGGATCACGGTGGTCCATCGTGGAGTCATCACCAACAGGAAAATGTCCATCATGGAATGTCAACACATTACGACTTGTAAGTGAAGTGATACAACTATATAAAAAGTATTTATTAATTTCAATAGCTTATTTATTTTGTTGTTTGTGCAGTGAAAACGAGCAAGTTGAACCACCTGTCCTCACTCAATTGCCCGAAGACGACATATTAAATCGGGATCTGGCAGATGCACAAAGTGAGGAAGATAACAGTGATTATGACAATAATGCCGATGATTCCGGAGGCGACACACCCTTCCCTCGTGAGGATGGTGATGAGGAGAAAGAGAATGAAGGACTTGATTTGACGAGGGAGTATGCTACACCCCCGGTTAGACCAAGAGTGTGCGAGTCCCAAGTGTCGTTTCATTCAAGTAAGATTCCCTACCCTGATAACTTTGCCAAGTATGCCGGATATAGATTCTCTCACAAGGGATTTTGATAAAATTCGGACAGTAATGTGGGATGATTCTAGACCAACGGTGTTGGCAAAAAGCATGCTTTTTCCTGATAAAGTGCACCTAAGCAGGGTGGCGAAAATGCACAACGTAAAAGAGTGTCGTGAGATGACGGTATGGGAGTCAACTCCGGAGGTATACAAGGTTGTTTGCCGCAGATAGTTTACGGGTTGTCATTGGATGCTATGTGCGACCAAGAAGAACACAGGTCTGTGGAAAGTGGGTAAATACATTCCCACCCACAGATGTGAATTGGACACATTCAATGGGAATCACTACAACTTGGATATTGACTTGATTTATCTTGTCCTTATTCCACACCTTGAAGCATCCATAAGGTATAAAATCTAAGAGTGCATTATATCAATCCACCAGGAATATGGCCATACCATCACCAAAAGAAAGGCATTTCTCGGGCGCAAACGTGCGTTTGAAATTGTTTATGGTAACTGGGATAAGTCATTTGCAGCTCTACCCATGTACATGGCCACACTTCAACACTTTAACCCCGGGACGATTGTTGAGTGAAAGCTTGAGCGGAGTCTGGGAAAACCAGAATATATATTCAATTACGTGGTTTGGGCATTTAAACCAGTAATTGATGGTTTTTCGCATTGCCGGCCGGTAATATCCATAGACAACGCTCATGTCTATGGAAAGTGTGATATCAAGCTGTTGCAGTAGATGCTAATGGACAAATATTTCCTCTAGCTTTTGTTATTTGTGCCAATGAAAGCCAAGAGACGTGGACGCTATTTTTGAACCATTTGAAAGAGCACGTTGTCAAACAACGTTCTGGTATTTGTCTAATATCTGATCGACATGGGGGTATCTTAAAGAACCTTATGCCTACCACCGTTACTGTGTGGGGCACTTTAAGGCTAATTTCCAGAAGGCATATCCCAACAAGGATCTGCATGATTTGATGTGGATGGCAGCAACAGACCACTAAGAGCATAAATTTCGGAGGCACATGGAATCTATCAGGTAGGAAGATGAGAGAGCCTATCATTGGTTGATGCGACATGAGCTTCACAAGTAAACTTTGCATGCGGATGGTGAAAGAAGATGGGGAATTCTGACTACAAACATGTTAGAGTCTTTTAACGGGTTATTGGAGTCGGCAAGAGGATTGCATGTCACTACCATGATGCGGATGTCGTTCAAGCAGATGTCGGAGAGGATTGTTGAAAGGGCTACAACTGCAACGTCATTGATGGAAAGGGGTGTTGAATTTATGTCGATGCCGATGAAGAGATTTGAGAAATATAGGAGGCGAGCACATTGACATTCATTTTTACGGTATGATCACGATAGATGTACCCGTGAAAAAGGTCTGTGAAATACAGGCGGTGAGCACATTCGGACATTCGAGGCACCGTCTGTGAAAAGGGTCCATACCCTCGAAGATGTACCCGAATTTAACGAGTTCCTTTTCTACTTCGGGTACGAGGGCAGGCGTAAAATCAGCCACGAAGTCTTCCAAAATTTGAGACTTGATAGCCGTTCGGGGCTGAAATTTGATATCATACCCTCCAAGTTCGATTGCCCATTTGGCCAATCGTCCTGACAACTCGGGCTTATGCAAGACATTTCGAAGTGGGTATGTAGTCAATACACATATAGGGTGACATTGGAAATATGGTTTTAATTTCCTAAATGCGCTTATTAGTGCAAGTGCTAACTTTTCAAAATGCGGATACCTGGTTTCAACATATCTTAGGGTTCGACTTACATAATAAACAGTAAATTGTGTACCTTGTTCTTATCGAACCAGCACGCCACTTACCGCTCCCTCGGACGCAGCTAAATACAAGTAGAGTTTTTCATCCTCTTTAGGAGTATGAAGCAAGGGCGGGCTCAAGAGGTACCGTTTTAACTCCTCTAAGGCTCGTTGACATTCCGGAGTCCATGCGAAGTCGTTCTTCTTCTTGAGTAGGGAAAAGAAATGATGACTCCAATCCGATGATCTCGAGATAAATCAACCTAGGGCAGCTATCCGTTTGGTTAGCCGTCGTACGACCTTTACATGTTTTATGATGGTGATTTCCTCGATGGCTTTGATTTTTTCGAGGTTGATCTTGATTCCCTTGTTCGACACCATGAAACCTAAGAATTTGCCCGAGCCAACTCCAAAAGCGCATTTCTCGGGGTTGAGTTTCATGTTGTATTTTCTTAAGATCTCGAATGTTGCTTGCAAATGAGTCAAATGGTCCTCTGCGCACTGGGACTTTAATAGAATTTCATCAATATAAACTTTCATAGATTTGCCTATTTGATGTTCGAACATTTTATTAACTAGGCGTTGGTATGTAGCCCCCACTTTTTTAGCCCGAAGGGCATTGCGTTATAGCAATATGTATCGTACTTTGTGATAAGTGAAGTCTTTTACTGGTCCTCCGGGTTCATTCGAATTTGATTTTACTCGGAGTAGGCCTCGAGAAAATTAAGGATCTCGTTGTCGGCCGTAGCATCGATCAAACGATCGATGTTGGGCAATGGGAAAGAGTCTTTAGGGCATGCCTTGTTCAAATCTTTGTAGTCTACACACATTCTAAGTTTGTTTCCCCTTTTAGGGACTACGACTACATTAGCTAGCCACTTATGGTATTTTACTTCCCTAATGTACCCTATCTTAAGAAGTTTGGTTACCTCGTCTTTTATGAATCCATGCTTTACCTCGGACTAAGGCCTCCTCTTAGGTTTCACCAGTTTAAATCTGGGATCGACACTTAGTCGATGGGTGATTATCTCCGATGGGATCCCTGTCATATCTAAGCGGGACCAAGCAAAGCAATTAATGTTATGGATAAGGAATTGAATGAGTTTTTTCCTGAGTTTGGGGGTTAATACCGTCCCCAGGTATACCTTTCGTTCCGGCAGATACTCGATCAATATCACCTGCTCCAGTTCCTCGACCGTGGACTTCGCCGCATCTGATTCCTCGGGGGCGACGAAAGCTCGAGGGGTAAGCAAATCTTCTTCTTCGTCCTCGACCACCTGTTCCTCGGGTTCAACTGAGGATATAGATTGTTATTGCTATTTGGCTACCTGTTTGTCTTCGACGCTCGACTTTTCTGATATAGAGGGCGTCGGCACTGGTACCAAGTCATATACCGCAAACATCTCCTTAGCTGCGTGTTGCTCCCCATATACCGTTTTACACCATCTTTTGTTGGGAACTTCATAATTTGATGAAGGGTTTATGGCATTGCCCTCATGCTGTGGATCCACGGTCTTCCAAGCAAAGCATTATACCTCATGTCACCTTCGATGACATGAAACTTCGTGTCTTGTATGGTTCCAGTAACGTTCACTGGGAGGATGATTTCCTCCTTCGTTGTTTCACTTGCCATTTGAATCCATTCAAGACTCGAGATGCTGGTATGATTTGGTCAAGCAGCCCCAGCTGTTCCACGACCCTCATCCTGATTATATTTGCCGAGCTACCTGGATCCACAAGAACACGTTTAACTTGAACTTTATTTAAAAGAACAGAAATTACCAGTGCATCGTTGTGCGGTTGAGATAAGCCCTCGGTGTCTTCCTCATTGAATGTGAGGGTATCCTCGGACATGTAATCCCGAGTCCGCTTCTCCCTTGTGATCGACACTTTGGTGCGTTTGAATATGGTCCCTTTGGGACATCGACTCCACCGACGATCATGTGAATAACATGTTGAGGTTCCTCTCGTTCATTCTTCCTATTGGCGTCTCATTATTTGAAATGGTTCTTGGTCCTGTCGCTGAGAAATTCTTGAAGATGTCCCTCATTGAATAATCGGGCTACCTCCTCTCTCAGTTGCATGCAATCCTCGATCCTGTGCCCATGTGTACCGTGATACGTGCACATTAAGTTGGGATTCCTCTGAGAAGGGTCAGTTTGTATAGGTTTAGGCCATCTGGTGTCCCTAATTTTTCCAATGGCCGAGACGTTACCCGAGGCATCAATGCTAAAACTGTATTCTGATAATCGAGGCGCCTCCGCCGGACTTGAGTGCCTATCGAACCCAGTCTTACTCATGAGCCCCCAAAAATTTTGTCCTCGATCTACTCTTCGGCCATCCGAGGTATGTTGTGTCTCGAGCTGTTCCTTCGCTCTTCGACGTATGGTTGATATCTCTCCTTGTTCGGCCTTGGTTCCATGTCTGCATCTCTCAAATCTTTTTCTGCTAACCTGTTTGGATAAACCGAGCCCGAGGGGGCCCCCAACTAATCATCTTCGACCCTAATCTTCGACCGGTATCTTTTATGCACATCCGCCCAAGTCACGGCGGGATACTCGATCAAGTTTTTCTTTAACTGCCTCGATGCTATCGAGCTCCGCTCATTCAACCCCCCGGTAAAGGCTTGAACAACCCAATCATCGGAGACTGGTGGTAACTCCATTCGTTCCAACTTGAATCGATATACAAATTCCCTTAGCATCTCATTGTCCCTTTGTTTAATTTTGAATACATCTGACTTTCTTGTTGCAACCTTTATAACACCAGCATATGCTTTTACAAACGAATCTGCCAATATGGCAAACGAATCAATAGAGTTCGGGGCAGGTTGTGGTACCAAATTATGGCCCCTTTGGACAAAGTTTCCCCGAACTTCTTTAGTAAAACAAACTCGATCTCGTCGTCCTCCAAATCATTTCCCTTTAAACCACAAGTATATATGGTGACGTGCTCATTGGGGTCGGTCCTTTAAACAAACTCGATCTCGTCGATCCTTTTCTCTCCCGACTCAATCCTCTTTGTGAGTTCTTCGAGCATTCTCATGATTGTGAGGTCAACTCCTGATCCATTATTGCTCGACCGCTCCGGGAATGATTCAGCAGGATGAGTGGCTTCTGTCCCCACTACGCTCGGAGTCTTTTGCTGACTCTGCAACTGAGCGATAACAATCTGTTGCGCTTGTAACATTTCGAAAATCACTTGGAGGCGGACTTCCCCATCTCATCGACCCTGTATTCTTTAGCCACCGGGTTGAACATCTCCGTGCACGCTTCCTCCGACGTTAGTGCCCAAGTCGACATTTATAGCAATGTGTGAACCAACATCGACTGGGTTAGGAGCTGGTGCTACCCCAGGGTTGAGCGGTGGCACACCGACCCCTGAAGCTATTGCATTTTCATTTTCCCCGTGGAATCCGAGGCCGTCATTACCATGCATAGGTGTGTTTGCTGAGTTCGACATGCTTAAGCCTGAAATCAAAGAATCTTTGACAAGAAAAAGCTTGAAGAATAACGCGTGTTATCAGAGAATTAGCACTGAAAAAATCACTATTATCTTTAGCCCCACGGTGGGCGCCAAACTGTTTACCTAGAAAATACGAATAACAATTAAATTTTGATTTGTGGTTTTAAAGATATGTGATCTAGTCCAATACTAATTAATAAACAAGTAATATAGAGTATAAATGAGTAAAATCGATGAACCAAACCAGTGTTACTTGAGCGATATAGACCTCAAGCCCGATGACCTCGAGATGGGCCGGGGATGGTAAAATAAGAACAGTAAAGTAAGAGCAATAAAGTTAGAGAATGATTCTGAAGAACAACGAACGAGAATGTACGATAGTGTATTCTTTGCCAATGATTAGATGATATTACAAATGATTGGGATCCCCTTTATATAGGAGAGGAAATCCTAAATAAGGTACACTTCTATTTACAGTAAAGAATTTTGTTGGTACATCTGTATAACAACCTAGTACGGATTTGTACTAATTCGTACAAATCTATCCCGGAATTCGCGCCATGATCTTTGGGGACGTGGCGAGAATCTTGTCCTTTCCATAACAAACTTATAAAGGCATTATTCGGCATCGGTTGTACCTGGCTTCAACGCTTAACGAGCACCCAGGCCCTCGGACCTCTTATTCCAACTTCGAACCCGAGCTCGACCTCTTCTTAATTTCTGCCCTCGAGGCAACATCTCGAGCCTACGAAATCGAACTTCCTGATTTCAACCGTATACGGTCATGGAGAGGCTTTGACAGTACCTAAATAATCTAACATCAAAAGAAATTGACTCAACTGTATCTCAGCTTAAAGTGGTAAGTAGAGTTGTATTTCACTCTCGCGTACGTCCTATGCTAAGAGCAGTTGAAATAATCTAACATTAACAAGCGAACAATATATGCATGTGTCATAATGCTGTGTATCAATTAGTCAACACGAGCAAATATTCCAACACTTCTCGTGTTAGTTTGCCTCAATGTATGAACAATTTAGTTTTAAGCAAAGAGCAATTGAGGCACTGTAACTGCTTATCTTCTGCTCATCTGTCTTTGCTGAACATTTTACTTTTCTTGCTTGTTTTTAGATTAAGATGGAACCACATTCTATATCTGTGGATGAAGATCTCCGCGATGCTGCAAAGGAAGTCCAGGTTTGAAAATGCTTACTATCGTCTCTGCAAGTTTCTCCCCGGTTGGGAAGTTCTCTACTTACCTATGATCATATGTAGTATGAGATTGTTACTGGTTAATTAGTAAACTGTATTTGTAAAATAATTTTGGAGAAGATAAAATAGCATATAAAATATAATTTAATCCGACCCCACTGAATTCACAGTGTTTCCTTAAGGAACTTAATCCCTCCTAGTACCCAAGGTTGTGGATTATTTCCTCCCAGGATAGAACGAATTACACACTGGTGTAGAGGTACTTCAATCCTCAGTGTTTCAGCGAACACAATGATCGGTAGCAAATCACACTTTTACTTTTTTTTTGTAGTTAAAACAACGCAGAAGAAAGGAGGAGAACTCAGAAATTCGTATGAAAAATCTGAAAGAATGGACTGCTATTTATAGCCAATGTTGAGCTCAAATTGAAGAGGTGCAACTCTTCAAAAGTGTTGTTTACGTAAAACGGCCATAACATAAATGACTATTTACGCAACAATAAACCGGAAGTCAAAACGCGGAGGAAACTTAATTTTCCGTTACAAAAATGGAAAACGGACACTTAATATTAATTTTTCCGTTTACAAAAAAACGGATATTTAATAATATTACGTGAATATTTACTATTAACAAATAAATTTGATCCAAAAAATTAAACAATCAATCATTTGACCAAATCCGAAGCCGAGACAACGACGGCGCGAGACTTGCCTTCTTCTTAACTCTTTAAGAGCTAGAAGAAGAGCAATTATATATATACCCATAAAAAACCTTTTCCTCTTCCAATATAAGACAACGTCACTTTGTCGACGAAGAAAACTCAAATATTTTTTTTCCCTCCATTTTTGATTCACCTTCTTTTAAGCTTAAAAACCCAACGGAGATGAAAGCCAAGTCGGAGGGTTTGTTGAATCCAGAACTATTTCAGCAGTTCGCTATAGTGGACAGAGAAGCTGATTATGAAAATGCTCTCCAGAATGGTGGTGGGAAGATAGTTCCTGGAGGTGTAATTAGTGTAAAATCCAACAAATTCAAGCTTGAGAAGCATTCCGAGCCAGAGACTGAAAAGAGTTGTAAGAAAAGAAACAAAAACTATTTCTGGATTAAAATCAAGTAAGAAGATGATCGAGGAGTTGATCTTGTTGGTACACTAAGTTCTTCCCTCTCCTTTTCAATACAACAACAACAACAACAAAAAACTCAGTGTAATCCCATAAATAATGTCCGTAAAGGGTAGCATAGACCTACCTTATGACAATAGAGTTCCCTCTCGTTTTCTGTGCCAACTTCATTTCCTTGGCAGTCTCTCCTATTAATTTGTGGCAAGGGTTGAGTAGAGGGCGATTATGCATCTCACTGTTGTTTATTTAGGAACATATGACGCGTAGGCTCCTAAATTGGCGTTGACTTTACTTCTATCTTAATATTTTTCTTATATGAGAAAATATGAATGTTGAGTGTATACTGGGTACAAAATTTCAGAGACCGGAATCTAATTATTAGGTTTTTTGACAAGAACAACGTAAATAGGTTAAAAAAAGAAAGAGTAACCATTATACAATAACGCGGTTTAAAACCACGTTATACATATATAACGCATTTGTAAACAACGTTATGCTGACTTGATGGGACAGAAAGGTATAGCGCGTTATATAACCGCGCTATATCTGTTTGTGGGCCCACCAATAAGTTAACTGACATAACAATAATTCAAATGGGTATAACGCCCTTTAAAAGAGTGCTATACATCAAAAAATTCAGTCCCCCAAGCTAGGCATTGCCTTATTAAAAAGGCGTTAGGATTTTACGAAAATCCATTAAAAAAATATTCTAACTCACGTTCAAACTTTTCTTCCTGTTAAATTCTCAAGCATTTCTTCATAATGTCTGAAGAGCGAAGAATAAGGATTTCAATATATTGGGGGTGTGTGTGGTGTGAGGTTGTGATGGAGAATAACTCTGTGAGGTATTAAAAACATGAGTGTGAGGAAACGTTCGGTGAACCTTAAAGTAACCGGAAGATATCCGTATTCCGTCACTCCGCAAAGAGTTGCTTGTTACGCAAAGTTTAACATCGACGATGATGAAACTTTGAGGGATTTTATGAGGACTTCGGATGAATACCGGGAATTTCTTGTAATCAAAATGTTGGATATGTACGTCAAGGTCGAAGACGTTCCCAACAATGAGGTTGCGCATAGTAGGGATAAACCACAGTCATCGGATGGTTATTCTGGAGCAGTTTTTGCCGGATAGGTTCCAGATGAAAGAGTTTGCCTTAATTTAAACTTATCACCGCCGGCGAATGAGCATCGAGGAAATAATTTCACTCCTGCTTTACATAATCTACAAGACGAGTGGTAAACTTCAAATTTCCTTTGTGTTACGATGTATATTTTTGTTGTATTGAATTTGTATTAACGCTCATAAATTCCACAGAGGGTACCGGCCGGATATGAATTTTACAAGTTATCACCAACATGAAAATGTCCATCATGGAATGTCATCACATTACGACTTGTAAGTGAAGTGATACAGCTATATGGAAAGTATTTATTAATTTCAGTAGCTTATTATTTTGTTGTTTGTGCAGTAAAAACGAGCAAGTTGAACCACCTGTCCACACTCAATTGCCCGAAGACGACATATTAAATCGGGATCTAGCAGATGCACAGAGTGAGGAAGAGAATAGTGATTACAACAACAATGCCGATGAATCCGGAGACGACACACCCTTCCCTCGTGAGGATAGTGATGAGGAGGATGAGAATGAAGGAACTAATTTGACGAGGGAGTATGCTCCCCTCCTCTAAACGAAGAGTGTACGAGTCCCAAGTGCCGTTTCATTCAAGGAAGATTCCCTACCTTGATAACTTGCCAAGTAGGCCGGATATGGAAGATCTCACAAGGGATTTTGATGAAATTCGGACAGCAATGTGGGATGAGTCTAGACCAACGGTGCTGGCAAAGGGCATGCTTTTTCTTCATAAAGCGCGCGCAGTGCTTGTAAAATGCACAACGTAAAAGAGTGTCGTGAGATGAAGGTATGGGAGTCAGGTCCGGATGTATACAAGGTTGTTTGCCGCATGTGGTTTACGTGTTTTCATTGGATGTTGCGTGCGAGCAAGAAGAACATAGGTATGTGGAAAGTTGGTAAATACATTCCCACCCACACATGTGAAATGTACACATTCAACGGGAATCACTTCAACTTGGATATTGACTTGATTTCTCTTGTCCTTATTCCACACCTCGAAGCGTCCATAAGGTATAAAATCAAAGAGTGCATTACATCAGTTCACCAGGAATATGGCCATACTATTACCAAAAGAAAGGCATTTCTCGGGCGCAAACGTGTGTTTGAAATTGTTTATGGTAACTGGGATAAGTCATTTGCAACTCTACCCCAAATACATGGACGTACTGCAGCAGTTTTACCCCGGGACGGTTGTTGAATGGAAGCTTGAGCGGAGTCCGGAAAAACCAAAATATATATTCAATTACGTGTTCTGGGCGTTTAAACCAGCGATTGATGGTTTTTCGCATTGCCAACCCGTAATATCCATAGGCGACGCTCATGTCTATGTAAAGTACAATATCAAGATGTTGATAGTCGTTGCAGTAGATGCTAATGGACAGATATTTCCTCTAGCTTTTGCTGTTTGTGCCAATGAAAGCCAAGAGACGTGACGCTGTTTTTGAACCATTTGAAAGAGCACGTTGTCAAAAAGCGTTCCGGTATTTGTCTAATATCTGATCGGCACGGTGGTATCTTAAGTTCTATGGAGAATTTTCCTGCATGGCAAGAACCTTATGCCTACCACCGTAACTGTGTGAGGCACTTTAAGGCCAATTTCCAGAAGGCATATCCCAACAAGGATCTGCATGATTTAATGTGGATGGCAGTAACAGACCACCAACAACATAAATTTTGAAGGCACATGGAATCTATCAAGCAAAAAGACGAGGAAGCCTATCGTTTGTTACTGCGACATCACCTTGAAAAGTGGACTTTGCATGCAGATGGTGGCAGAAGATGGGGAATTCTGACTACAAATGTGTTAGAGTCTTTGAACGGTTTATTGAAGTCGGCAAGAGGATTTCTTGTCATTGCCATGGTGCGGATGTCGTTCAAGCAGATGGCGGAGAGGTTTGTTGAAAGGTTTGCAGCTGCAACGTCATTGATGGAAATGGGTGTTGAATTTATGTCAGTGCCGATGAAGAGATTTGAGAAATACAGGCAGTGAGCACATTGGCATTCATTTTTGCAGTATGATAACGAAAGAACTGTTTTTGAAGTTCGTACCGCTATCCATCAAAACCTGGGGAATAATGTACATACCGTAAATGAATCTACAAGGTTTTGATCTTGTAGGAAATGGTCCATCTACCACATGCCTTGATCACATGCCATCAAGCGCTTTCAACGTGTTGGTTTAGGGCCAACCAACTACGTTAATCAACAATATAGTGTTGCTGCTTACTTAAACACCTATAGTGGGCAGTTGCAGCTAGTGGGTGCTGAGCATTATTCGCCGCCGGAACAATTTAAAATGGTGTGTAACAAGTTCTATTTGCGTCGAATACAAGTGCAGAAGAGAACGCGTATACAGAACCAAATGGATGTTAGCGATACCGTTTGTGCGCGCAAATGTGGTATATGCTCGCAAACAGGACACATCTGTCGAAATGTCCTTCGGCTGGTTTGGATGGCGATAGTAATCAAGCTCATGATGGGTGTTCTTCTAATGTGCCCAACTATCAATGAGTTTATGTTGTAATAAGACGATGTTTTGTTTATGTTGCAAGATGTATCAAATAAAATTATGTTTGTTAATTATGATTTGAACTCTTCCATTTCAATTTTTTAAAGGATAATAAAAACAAAATTATAGTAAAGAAGACCAATATGAACATTGAAATTTCATAACACAATACTCCAAGAGAAAAAAACACAACAACCATAACACGCAAAGTATAGCGAGGTTAAATAATACGTTATGTGAATATATATAGCGCGGTCAAATACTACGTTATGTGTGTTGTCTAGTCGAACTGAAAAAGATGCCCGACTGAGAAAAAGTTGTTTTGTATCCGACATAATCTTTAACACGTAAAGTATAGCGCGGTTAAATACTACGTTATGTGAATATATATAGCGCGGTTAAATACTAGGTTATGTGTGTTGTCTTGTCGAACTGAAAAAGCTGCCCGACTGAGAAAAAGTTGTTTTGTATCCGACAGAATCTTTAACACGCAAAGTATAGAGAGGTTAAATACTACGTTATGTGAATATATATATATAGCGCGGTTAAATAATATGTTATGTGTGTTATCTTGTTGAACTGAAAAAGCTATCCGACTGAGAAAAAGTTGTTTTGTATCCGATACAATGTTTAACACGTAAAGCATCACGCGGTTAAATACAATGTTATGTGAATATATATAGCGGTTAAATACTACGTTATGGGTGTTGTCTTTCCTACAAATAACGGGCTCATTCTAGTTATTTTCTGCGCTCAACAATAACCAATAGCAAAACTTTCCATAAAAAAAGCAAGGTTTTTTTTACGCTTTAAAATGGTTGAACGTCTTTATGTACCAAGGTGCGAGTGCGGCAAAAAATGCATGATGAATAGCTGTTGGGATAATGGTGAAGTTGGACGCCGCTACTGGCATTGTATGAACAAGTTTTATAGGATTCCCGACGGACCTATTTGCAATGTTGAGGTATGGGTTGATGAACCCTGTAATCAGGAATGCTACAAAGAATCTTTGCAACATCTTCATAATTTGTGTTTAAAACAGTGGGAACGTGAAAGACATCATAAACGAGAACTTGCGGAGTGGAATGAGAAACTGAAAGAGGTGAAAGAAGAAAAAAATAAGCTGGAAGATAAATTTAAGTGGTTGGAGTAGCAAATAATGGGCGGTAGGGACTAAACAATGACATGTATGTTCTTAGTGTACTACTTTATCTTAATGTTTCCCGTGCCATGTATTTTCATTAGTTGTCCTGAATTTTAATTATGTTAAGTTTCTCTCTTTGTGCTTGTTTTGTAGTATTAAAATAAATAAGGAACGGGTAAATAAAGACGTAAAATAATATTTACATAAAATAATATTTACATCAAATACAAAAAAAGGAAAGAAAATCAATGTGTCCCGCATCCGGTGTGCTTCAACGTAGCCGCTGGCCTAAGGCGCATCCCATCGCACCCGGCTACGCTATCAGGATCATCCTCATCACGTCGTCTCTTTATAGCTGGATGCGCTGCATGATGATCATCAGTAGTGCTGGCAAGATCGATAGAAGGGGTCGTCGATCCAGTGGAAACTTACAGAAGAATAGTCAGCTCAGTATAGGAAAGTATATAGTAAGTTACAACAATTTTAAATTGTCTTACCATGGTCTCGTCGAGCTCATGAATGTAATCATACGTCGCATCCATGTCAGCATCGCACGAAGAGGCCTCCGTGACGGGCGGGGATGAAGCCTTAATAAAAAATTTACTAAAGTTATGAAAAATAAATGAGAAAAGCAAAAACAAATTTAAATTTAATACGAATAAAACCATACCTGCGCCTGTGATGATGATCCATAACTCAGTCGTCGCCCACATACGTCACTCTGGGTTCCCATGCTCGCCCGACATAGATGCATGTACATGTAGGAGAGAACAACAACACCCCAGCTGTACATGGGTAAATCACCTAGCAGCTGAAGATGATGAAGAAATCGCAAGCTCACTAGGTTCCCCGAAGTGTTCGGGAACAAGACCCCCCCCCCCAAACAGAAGAAGCAGCAGCAACCTCGTATACCGGTGAATATGTGGTTCATCTGTATCGCCGGTGATGTCTGGGTGCAGTGTCTCCAAGTGCTGCCTAATAGCAGTCAAACTCATGCGACTGCCCCCGAGTGTGCATTCTCTTCCTGTGGCCTGAAACCAGTGAACTGCTGTAACATGTCCAAATACTACCCACGCGTCATAGATCTCATAGCATGAGGTAGTGCAACGGCCAGGCCATAGAAAACTTCCATTTCATGCAGCGTGATGGTGGCCTCGTTAATGGGCAGGTGGAAAGTGTGCATCTCCGGTCACCACCGCTCAATCAACGCCGTGATCAAATCCCTGTCGAGCTGCAGCCTCCTGATCTCAAAAATCCTGTAGAATCTCGTATCCTGCAGGCGCTGGACTACACGGGGATGGAGATCTCTGTCCCTCATAAAATCCCACAGGTCGTCCACTCTCCTGGCGCGGAGAGTCTGGGACAGTAACTCTCCCTCCCATATGTGGGCGGACCTATGATCTCCCTGTAACACTAATAGCTCATCGGAGATAGGTCCAAGATGTATAGGTGACACGTCCATCTCGTCTACTGTAAATTAAACAACATTAATTGTATGTTTAATCTGTAAATTAAATAATTAATTTTTAGAGTTATATAATATTTAGTTGGACATGGTATATATATCTATGGGTTCCATGCTCGATATTTGAGGCCCAGTAGCACCAAGCTATCTTGAATTCTTATGTGTGTCAATTTCAATATGTTTCTAATTTTGTGTGTTTGTTTTATAAATTAAATAATTAATTTTTAACTTTTGTAAATTGGACAGAGTATATATCTATGGGTTCCAGGCTCGATATTTGAGGCCCAGTAGCACCAAGCTATCATGAATTCTTATGTGTGTCAATTTTAATTTTTTAAATAATTTTGTGTGTTTGTTTTATAAATTAAATTATTATTTTTTGTAAATTGGACAGGGTATATATACCTATGGGTTCCAGGCTCGGCATTTGAGGCCCAGTAGCACCAACCTATCATGAATTCTTATGTGTGTCAATTTCAATATTTTTATAATTTTGTGTGTTTGTTTTATAATTAAATAATTAATTTTAATAAATTGGACAGGGTATATATACCTATGGGTTCCAGGCTCGATATTTGAGGCCCAGTAGCACCAACCTATCATGAATTCTTATGTGTGTCAATTTTAATATTTTCATAATTTTGTGTGTTATAAATTAAATAATTATTTTTTGTAAATTGGACAGAGTTTGTGTTTCACTACAGGGATTCTACGCTAAAATGCTCTACATTTTACTACGCTAAAAGGCTCTACATTTTACTACGCTAATAAATAATCTAAACTAAATATAAATAACAAATACATTTTAATCACATAACATTCACGAAAATACATATAAAACAGTAAAAGATATTTATTAACAAAAATAATAATTTCTCAATTTTTACATATTCTTTTAGAACACTAATATCTTAGTCCGGATAAATATAACATACTAATTTTGCAAACAAAACACAAAACAATATGGAAACACATTCAAGACAACTAATATGCATTATTATACGAGTTTCGACATAAAATAAATCAGAATACCTCGATTTATGTTTTTCGGAAAGTCGATTAGTTGAAAATTTGAGTCCAAAACGGTGAAACCACAACAACACAATACTTTGCTATGATGTGGGGCCTAAGTTCTTTTCGTTTTGTGTGACGGGTGGGGTCCACTATAATATTTTTTGGAGAAAAATTAAGGGGAGGGGGACCGTTGTTGGTGGGGAGGATTTAAAAATGGAGAAAACGGTTCTGTTTCGATTTGGGGAATGGACGGTTTAATAAAGGGTATAGAGCTATACCTTTCCGTCCCATCAAATCAGCATAACGTTGTTTACAAATGCGTTATATATGTATAACGCAGTTTTAAACCGCGTTATACATTAACGGCCAAAACACCGTTAAAGTATAGCGCGGTTTAAAATCGCATTATATGTATAATGGTTACTGATAGTTTGTAAGATCCCACCAACTGTAAAGAGACCTGGTCCTTTACCAGTTCCCTCGGAGTTATCTATAAGGACAGTATGTAAAAGAAGCAAAGGATTTTTACGTGAAAAAATCCCAACTCAAGGGGACAAAAATCACGACCTACACTGGTAGGATTCCAACTTCACTAACTTGTAACTTCAACTATTACAAGCCACTTTGTAATGACTCTCTTACAAAGACTTCAACACACTAACTTGTAATACACTTATTACAAGCCACTTTGTTACTCACTAGTTACAAAGACTTTAACTTATGACTAACACTAGTCACAACACAAACATGGATGGTTTATGATTTTGGATTTCCTACAACAAAGCTTCTAAGAAAGCAAGATAGCATACAATAGAAAGCAAAACACAAGATTACAACTCAACTAAGGACACATAAGAACACGTAGTGAAACTGGTCCGTAGTGGAGTTGTCTTCTTGTTCTTGACACACTTGAGCCTTCAATGCAAGAGCACATCTTCAATGCTTGAGAGAATGTTAGTAAATTCTCAAGTGAATATCATGTTTTGTCTTGCACCAAGATATTATACCTCAAAGACATCCCAAGAATGGTGTCTATACTTAGTTGGTACACACTACAACCAATAGGAAGTGACTGCTGCAATGTTTCTGCATTGTAGCGTGCACAGTTGTAGGCAGTCACTTTCTGCCACTGCTTTCCAGCTGTAGAGTTGACTTGTACTTCTGTCAGGGGAGTGTCAAGGGATCAGGTCCCTAAACTGTTTCTTGCGAGTCCAAGCGTACACTGCTCATATTTCTTGAGTTTATGCTGACTGGTTATACCGGATACGCATCAGGTCCTTTATCTGGTTCTTTATAGAAAGTTTGTTAGATCATCAAAACATAAGACTAACCCATCAATTTCCCCCTTTTTGATGATGACAAACTTTTAAAATTGATGACCAGGTATAGAGTCTAACTTAACCAGATGAAGTACCAGGACCCCATATTGTTCCCCATGTTTCTGTGCTCCCCCTTAATCCCTGCCATCAGTTATCTTCCCCCTTTTGGCATCATAAAAAGTCACAAATAAACAAAAAGCATAAAGAAGTCTAACACAACTAACTCATGCCCCATGTGTGCACACAACATGATAGAAAAAAGAAAGAAAAGGAAACAAGCATCATACATAACATAAAGAAGCTGATTCATTAATAGCAAAAGCCATTTAAAACATAGAAGTATTTACTATGAAAGCAAAGACTTGATTGGACTGTTGTAACAAGAGCAGTACGGTGAAATCCAAATGCCATCACAAAAAAAAAACTACCAACCACAATCATCATGAACATAGGAAGACTGGAAACTGACAAGAACCAAGGGGGCACTAGAAGAGGAAGGCTTGGATAAGGAGGCAACCAGGGTTTTGAGGACCAGGTCCATGCGGGCATTTGCAGATATTTGTTCCTCGAGAAGTTTCTCCCGCAGGTTCTCCAACTGCTGCCTAAGCTCATTGTTTTCCTTGGTCAAGCAGGCAACATCCTCATTAGAAGAATCAACAGAACAAGGTGACCCAACAACTTGACTCAGCTGAGTCTCCAATATAGCATTATGAGCCTTCAACTTCCTGATCACTTTATTTGCAGCATTCTGAGCATTGATCAATTGAGAGTTTGTCGAAGTGCTACCCCCATCCCTCTCTAACCACTCACACTCTTCTAGGGTTGTCTTGGAAAAGGTCTACTTGCGGGTCCCTACTCGTGGGTTAGCCAAAGGCACTTTGTAGAATTCAAACACACTAGTAAGTAGGAAACCATATAGGAGCCCATGATTGCCTTCTTTGAAATTCACCACTTTTTGCATATGTTCTATCATGATAGAGGGAAATTGATAGGCGTGAACAAATCAAGGGCCTCCATCTAAACCAAATTGGACCTGGAGGCAATGGACCTTCGCTCAGCATGGGGTAAGAGCACCTTGTTAACCAACTCAAAGAGAAACTGGTAAGCTGGGAGCAATGCTTTCTTATGGACCCGTTCCCCCTGCTGGATCGTCCCTTCTTTCATAATGGCCCTCCTAAAGTCTCCCTCACAAGCACTTTTGACAGTAGAAATCCCCACAAATGGAACCTGGAGTGCCTTCCCCAAGGCATCATCATCAAGCACTATATCAACCCCATTGACTAATACACAGATATGATTTCCTGCAGTAGTGAAGAGATATGCATAAAAGTTCTGCACCGCATCTTCGTACACCTTTGGCACAACCACACTAAACAAATGGTCCCAGTTCTGGAACTCCACAATGTCCATAATCTGTAGTATCCCAGCCATCTCGGATATTTTCGGGTCAAACATCTGACCCACAGTACTTTTTGATTTCTCAACTTCTCTTGCCAAATTCCACTATCACTAGGTATTGTCTTTAGCGATCCTGGTACCCCAACAATTTCCCTTTTTCTCTTCCCTAATTTTTCAACAGACTTCTTCCTAATACACTCAACTCCCACAGATTTTTCAGACAACTCCTTTGCAACCACTTCATCAACTGAAGCCCTTTTGAGCTTGCCACCACTTTTCAGAGGTGTTACACCTTGTTGTTTTATAGCTTCTTCCGAAGCTCAAACCACAGACTTCTGAGATTTTGATGATCTTTTTACTAAGTAACTGGGTTCCTCTTTTGCATCCTCATCCACTTCAACCACATTAATATCCTTGTTTGCCACTACCTTCCCTTGCTTTATCAATCTCTTCTTCTTTTTCTTAAGACTATTTTTGCTCTTTTCCAGGGCTGATTCGAGAGCCTCTTTCTTTTGCAAACTAGTAGAGGGTCGCTTGGTGGATGACTCAGGAGTAGCGCTTGCTTACCAAGCTTGAAACGGGCACTGAGGACCATTTCATCCTCATCGTCCTCGTTGAAAGGCAGAGATATGGGAGGAATAGACTCTAAGAGTTTAGTGCAGAAGATGGTTTCTTGGGTTGTTTCTACTGAAGGAGAAATAGGTTCCTCAGCAGGTTTGTCTTTTACAGTGTCATGAACAAGAGACTCGAACAGAACCATGGTCCTCTCATCTCCTAAGAATATGGTCTCTTCCCCCTGAGGCTCAGGAAGAGAAGAGGCCCCTTTAGAGGTGAGACTCTCAGTGGAAATGTCCATGATGTTTTTGGCTGCTTCATTTTCTGGTGACTCCATAGGATCCGCAGAGTCTAGGAGAGAGGAGTTCATATACTGATCAGGGTCGTCCTTAGAAACTTCTGAAGCCTGAGTAGTGTCATTTTCTGGGGTTTCTTTGGGTTGTTCAGAAGGAAGAGGATCTGTAGGGTTTGGAGAGAGAGAAGTAATGGTAGGTGATGAAGAGGAAACTGGTGTGGGAGTGACGACATATGGGGATGGTAGAGGACTGGAGTTCTGGTGGTGTGGGAGTGGTGTTAGAGGCATGGGATGGAGATGAGTGTTCGTTGGCCATTGTAGAGTGAGAGACACAGGGAGTTCAGAGGAAGTTACGATTTGCAGAGAGATAATGTGAGATGACAGTGCTGAGCAGTTAGAGATGAGAGGGTTTTATAAAAAGGAAGAGCAATAAAGAGGGGGAAAGAGGAACGGGTTCAAAAGGAAAACGACGATAAGTTTTTGAAAGATAAAACGTGCAGGGGAAGTGAAAGGATTTGAGAGATGGGACGTGATAGACACAGACTATGAAAAGTCGGATGATGTGGCGGTAGCATTTAATTTGTTGTCTTTTGAGAACAGCATAAGAAAACACATAACTACTAACATGTGGCACAGGAACCAGGTCCCGTACCTGTTTTTTGAAAAAGTTTTTCAGCTTCCTTTTTGCAGTACAACACCGGACCTTTAACTTCTGTAATCACCATGTGTGTCTGCCTGCAATGGTATTGATGTGAGTTAGGCTTGGTCAGAAAACACTTTAGCTAACTGTACCTGAGTGCGACTCTCACAGCCAACGGAGGAGAACCAGGTTCTCAGTTAGGTTTCATCAACCCCAGTTCTATCCTGTTTGTCTCAAAGTGTTCCCTGCTTAGAGACTTGGTGAAGATGTATGCAATTTGTCTTCAGCGCAGCAAAACTTCATGTAGATCTGCCCCTTTTCAACATTATCTCTGAGAAAATGATGTCGCACATCAATGTGCTTGGTTTTTTTGTGCTGAACCGGGTTCTTTGCCATGTTGAGAGCATTGGTGTTGTCACACAGAAGTGGCACACAATCAATGTATATCCCAAAATATTCCAATTGTTGCTTGATCCACAATAGCTGAGCACAACAAGATGCAGCTGCAACATATCTTGCTTCAGCTGTTGAGAGAGCCATTGCGTTTTGCTTTCTTGTACCCCATGAGATTAGGCATGATCCAAGGAAATGAGCCATTCCAGAAGTTCTTTTCCCCTCCACCAGATAACCTGCATAGTCAGCGTCAGCATAATCAACAAGGTTAAAATTGTCACCTGAAGGATAGTATAGAACCAGGTCATGTGTGCCCTTAAGATATCGTAGAATTCTTTTGGATGCCTTCAGATGAGACTCTTTAGGATTTGACTGAAATCTAGCACATAACCCCACGCTGAATACAATGTCTGGTCTGCTCGCAGTGAGGTAGAGTAGATATCCAATGATTCCCTTGTACATTGTTTGGTTCACATGTGATCCAGAATCATCTATGTCAAGCTTGGTTGCAACTGCAATAGGAGTGTCGATCACCTTTGATTCCTCCATGTCAAACCTTTTTAGCAGTTCTTTGATGTATTTATGCTGATTGATGCATGTTCCCTTCGTGGACTGCTTCACTTGAAGACCCAGAAAGAAGTTTAGTTCCTCCATCATACTCATTTCGAACTCACTACCCATGAGTTTGGCAAATTCTTTGCATAGTGAATCTGTTGTATCCCCAAATATGATATCATACACATAAACCTGAACGATGAACATGTTCCTCCCCCGTTTCTTTAGAAACAGTGTGTTATCAATCTTCCCTCGAGTAAACTCATTGTCCAACAGAAGCTTCGATAGTCTCTCATACCAAGCTCTGGGGGCTTGCTTCAATCCGAGCCTTATCTAATTTGAATACATGTTCAGGATGCACATGATTTTCAAAGCCCGGAGGTTTCTTAACATAATCTTTTGCATTAAGAAAACCATTTAAAATGGCACTCTTCATATCCATCTGGAATAAAGTGAATTCCATATGTGATGCAAACGCAATGAGGATCCTGATGGCTTCCATATGAGCAACTGGGGAAAACGTCTCATCATAATCAATCCCTTCCTCCTAATTGTACCCTTGAACAACAAGCCTTGCTTTGTTCCTTGTGGTATTTCCATTTTCATCCAGCTTATTCCTGAATACCCACCTGGTTCCTATGATGGTTCTGTCAGAGGGTCTAGGTACCCGGTGCCATACCTTGTTTCTCTCAAACTGATGCAGCTCCTCTTGCATAGCAATAATCCAGTTTGCATCCTTCAGGGCTTCCTTGATATTTTTAGGTTCTATTTGGGATAAAAAGGCTGAAAAGGCTAGGGAGTTTCTGGTTTTGGATCGAGTTTGAACTCTAGAGTCAAGGGGAGTGATTATATTATCTAGGGGATGAGAGCTTTTGTGTTTCCAATTTGGGACTTGGATTTTATTGGTGGAGGAATTGGGTAGGTTAGAAGAGTTTCCCTCCTCGTTCAGCTACCTGTGGAGTGCCTTGCACAACATCTCCAACTCTTTCTTCAGCTTCAGTGATTGTAATTGGGGTACCAGGTTCCACTTGTGAAGTTGAAGAGGAAGTTGCATTATCTTCACTTGTTTCCTTCATCTGACTCATCATGTCAGCTTTGCCATTTGAAACATCAGATACTTCTCCAGGGACCAGAAGTGGTTCATTGTCCTGATCATCACCATCTCCTTCCTTGTTTGAAGAAGGTGTCTCATTGAATATCACTTGAACACTTTCTTCTACACATTGTGTCTTTTTGTTGCAGACTTTGTAGGCTTTGATTTGAGAAGAGTATCCCAGAAAAATTCCTTCATCACTTTTTGCATCAAAATTTTCAAGCTGGTCCTTCCCGTTTTCAGAACATAACATTTGCATCCAAAGGTTCTCAGATGTGTTATCTTTGGCTTTTTTCCATTGAGCAGCTCATAAGGGGTTTTGTTTAAGAAGGACCTGATCATGCACCTGTTCATCAAATAGCACGCAGTGTTGATTGCTTCAGCCCAGAAATTTTTGGCATTTCCACTGTCAATGAGCATTGTCTGTGCCATGTCTTCTAAAGTTCTGTTCTTTCTTTCAACCACACCATTTTGCTGAGGAGTCCTTGGAGCTGAGAAATTATGAGTGATCCCATTTTCATTGCAAAACTCATCAAATTTTGCATTGTCAAATTCTGTCCCATGGTTAGATCTGATGCAAGCTACTTTCAATTCCATCTTCACTTGGATTTTCTTGACAAAAGCCACAAATACTTCAAAAGTCTCATCTTTTGCTCTAAGAATTAGTGTCCAAGTGAATCTTGAATAGTCATCCACAATCACAAAGATATATTTCTTTCCACCTCTGCTTGGAACTCTCATAGGACCACATAGATTCATGTGAAGAAGTTCGAGAGGTTTTGATGTGCTAACATCCTTCTTTGGATTAAAGGATGATTTCACATATTTTCCTCTGGAACATGCATCACATACTTTGTGCTCCTTGAACTTTGAATTTGGTAGACCACGGACAAGGTCATTCTGTATCAATTTATTCAAGAGAGAGAAGTTTGCATGTCCCAATCTTCTTTGCCACAGTTCTGCATCATCATCAACTGCCTTTAAGCAGCTCATATAACCAGCTTCCAAAGACTCAAACTCAGCAACATAGATATTCTTGTGTCTTTTGGCTATCAAAACCACCTCACCAGTTACTAGACTAGTAACCGTGCATATTTTGGACAAGAATTCTACTTTGTTCCCTTTATCGCAAATTTGGGAGACACTCAAGAGACTGTACTTCAACTCATCTACATAGTACACGTTCTCAATTGAGTGCACAAGAGACCTTCTAACCCTTACAACACCGAGAATGTACCCCTTTTTTCCATTTTCAAAGGATACATCTCCTCCTTGCAGGGATTTCAGTGAGAGAAAATCCATGGTGTTCCCAGTCATGTGTTTCGAGCATCCACTGTCCATGATCCATTGTAGTTCTGATCCTCTCACTGGTCCCTACACATATAAATTAGGGGTTAGATTTAGGAACCCAAACAAGTTTGGGTCCATTGTAATGAGGAAACGGGTGGATAAGAGCTCTTCTAGTCCATGCAGACAAAAGTGATTTTTCTTAGAGGGACCTGATCCCCTTTTAGTAGTCACTTTTTCAGCAAACACTTTGTTTTTCTGAACAGATTGAACTCTGGTAGGGCAGTTTAATTTGAAATACCTATTGTTCCCACAGTGGGTACAAAGCCAGTTGTCTGGAATAGTGACATACTTGTTGTGAGGGTTGTAAGGAATTTTCTCTTTTTGGAAACCAATCTCCTGCTTGTTTCCACTGTTATTAAAGTACATGGCAGTAACAACATCTGTGGACCAGGTCCATTTCAGTGATTTCTCAAGATCAACTTTTAGTTTAACTAATTCAGCTTGAAGTTGCATGTTTTTCTCAAGTTCACAGCATAAACTGGTTTTCACATCATTTAGTTCCTTTTCAAACTTAATGTGTGTCTCACTAGCTACTTCCTTCCCTTTCTCTATATTCACAGGCCTATGTTCTAGTTTGAGTCCCTCAATTGTTTCCTCTAGGTTTGTGATTATCACTAAAAGGTCATCTCTTTCTTTCTCAACAACATTCATTTTTTCAGCTCGAGTGTTCTTTTCATTTCTCAGGTTCTCCATTGTTTCCTTCAAGTCTACCACCACTATTGTAAGGTCATCTCTCTCATTTTCTGCGCTATTAGTCTTTTCAGCTAGCACTCTCTTTTCTTTTTCAAGGTTGCTTATGGTTTCCTTTAAGTCCAATACCACTACCATCAAGTCATCTCTTTCATTTTCCACACTATTTATTCTACCAGTTAGAGATTCATTTTCTTTCTCAAGATCACTTATGGTTTCTTTCAAATCAACCACACAAACAACTAGATCATCTTTAGATTTTTCAACTTCTCCTAGCTCTATGGTTAGGGCATCCTTATCACCAACTAAACTGTAGTAAGCATCAATAAGAATATTTGCTAAGGACATTAATTTCTTAGAAGAATAGGACTTCAGATTTCTCTGAACATCCTTGAAATTTACCTCATCATTGTCATCTTCATCATCATCATCAGACTGAGCCATTAGAGTAAACAATGAATCATATTCCTTGGCTTCGTTCTCTACTGTCATCATGGAACTGTTTCCTGCATCTGGTTCCTCTTCTGATTCACTGGAGGAATCTCCCTATGCAGCAAGAGCTTGCTTCACAACATTGTCAGCTGCACTTTTTCGGCTGAATCGTTTGTCAGGAACCTAGTTCCTTTTTGCTGTCTTGTCAGAGTTGTGCTTGTAAGTCTCCTGCTTCAGAAGTGGGCAGTCCTTGATGAAGTGCCTTGGATTTCCACACTTGTGGCACATATCATAGTTCCTTGGTTTTCTTGAACTGCCTCTCCTTGGTATAACACCATTTCTTCGAACCATCTTTTGAAATCTCTTAGTGAGATAGGCCATGTCACTATCTTCTTCACTAGAGTCGTATTTTCAGCCTTGAGAACCAGGTTCTTCTCCTTTTTTGATTCTCTTCTTTCATTGTCTTTCTTATTTTTCATCTCGTATGTCATCAAATTTCCAATTAGCTCGTCCATGGTTAGAGTTTGTAGATCTTTTGCTTCAGTAAAAGCATTCACCTTGCTTTCCCAATAATTAGGTAAAACACTTAGAATCTTCCGTACGAGCTTGTTTCTAGGGATTATTTCTCCTAGTGAGTGAAGCTCATTTATGATGGAAGTGAATCTAGTGTGCATGTCTTGTATAGATTCATCATCCTTCATTCGAAACAACTCGTACTCAGTGGTGAGCATGTCGATCTTGGACTGATTAACCTGAGTTGTTCCTTCGTCTGTGGTTTGCAAAGCTTCCCATATCTCCTTTGCTGATTGGCAAGATGAGATTCTATTGTACTCATCAGGTCCTATACCACATACCAAGATTTTCTGGGCACAAAAGTTCTTCTCCACAACCTTCCTGTCAATGTCACTATATTCCTTTCTGGTCTTGGGCACCATTATACCAGCTTCTCCAACCTTTTTCATGGGAACATGTGGACCGTCACAAATGACATCCCACAGTTTGGAATCTTCAGCCATTATAAAGTCATGCATACGAGTCTTCCACCATCCGTAGTACTGACCATTGAATCTAGGAGGTCTGTATGTTGATTATCCTTCTTCAAAGTTGGGTGGAGCAGCCATTTGAGATCCTTTCTAGGTGTTAGTCTTTTAGAAAGAACCTGCTCTGATACCAATTGATAGTTTGTAAGAGTCCACCAACTGTAAAGAGACCTGGTCCTTTACCAGTTCCCTCAGAGTTATCTATAAGGACAGTATGTAAAAGAGGCAAAGGATTTTTACGTGAAAAAATCCCAACTCAAGGGGACAAAAATCACGACCTACACTGGTAGGATTCCAACTTCACTAACTTGTAACTTCAACTATTACAAACCACTTTGTAATAACTCTCTTACAAAGACTTCAACACACTAACTTGTAATACACTTATTACAAGCCACTTTGTTACTCACTAGTTACAAAGACTTTAACTTATGACTAACACTAGTCACAACACAAACATGGATGGTTTATGATTTTGGATTTCCTACAACAAAGCTTCTAAGAAAGCAAGATAGCATACAATAGAAAGCAAAACACAAGATTACAACTCAACTAAGGACACATAAGAACACGTAGTGAAACTGGTCCGTAGTGGAGTTGTCTTCTTGTTCTTGACACACTTGAGCCTTCAATGCAAGAGCAAATCTTCAATGCTTAAGAGAATGTTAGTAAATGCTCAATTGAATATCTTGTTTTGTCTTGCACCACGATATTATACCTCAAACACATCCCAAGAATGATGTCCATACTTAGTTGGTACACACTACAACCAATAGGAAGTGACTGTTGCACTGTTTCTGCATTGTAGCGTGCACAGTTGCAGGTAGTCACTTTATGCCACTGCTTTCCAGCTGTAGAATTGACTTGTACTTCTGTCAGGGGAGTGTCAAGGATCAGGTCCCTAAACTGTTTCTTGCGAGTCCAAGCGTACACTGCTCAGATTTCTTGAGTTCATGCTGACTGGTTATACCGGATACGCATCAGGTCCTTTATCTGGTTCTTTAAAGAAAGTTTGTTAGATCATCAAAAACATAAGACTAACCCATCAGTTACTCTTTCCCTTTTTAACCTATTTACGTCATACTTGTCAAAAAACCAATAATTGAGTTCGGGACTCCAAAATTTCAAGCTTCTACAATAAGTCAGTAATCACGAGACAGTGATTGCGATGAAGATTTTCAACTCATGTCTTTTCTTTTTTTTTCTTTTTTTCTTTTTTTCCCTTCTTCCTTTTGGGCTTTTGGCCTAGTTACAATTGTCTTGAATCCTTGGGTGAAATTCAAAAATAGCTAGATTTACAAGTGTTAATTGAAAAATAGCCACAGTTTCATAAGTAATCGAAATTTAGTCATTTTTCATGTAAATATAAATCAGCACGAAAATACTGTTCAAAATCTGAAAAATATTCCAGCATAATATACAGGAGTTCCAACATAATATATTGTACTTCCAGCATAATATACTGGAGTTCCAGCATAATATACTTGACTTCCAGCATAATATACTTGACTTCCAGTATAATATACTGGTCGAGCATAATATGCTGGAAGTTCATACACAGGTGCTCCGATCTCCAGTATATTGTACTGGAACTTTTTGTGTTGCGGCAAAATAATGGCTATTTTTCAATGACTTTGCAAATGCTGGCTAGTTTTCAACTATCACTCCGAAAACTGACTAGCCCGTGCTATTTTTACGCTGCCATGCGTTGCAGCCCCTACCCAAGTCATGATCATGTTTATTATGGGCTTCTCGCATATCCCACACATTTTGGCAATTCTCAATCTATACGACAGTATATATATATATATATATATATATATATATATATATATATATATATATAGATATACATATATATATATGTCTCTACAAATTATATTAATCTTTTCTAGTTTTACAAAACTTTAAGAATTTAAAGTTAAGTTTTAGAACAAAAGGCTTAATTTTGTATTGGTAAAAAAAATAAACACGGTACGTGGATGAATCAAACCTTGACATGTGTCAGGAATATAAGATTGTGGAAGGATGAGTGTGAGATTAGTCAAGTTGAGAGTTACTCTCTCTGTCTCATATCATTGTTGTCACACCTCCTTTTTAACCCGGTAAGGGTAATAAGGGAGTTTTTCCACTTTAAGTGACATTATTCGATTTTGGGATTTATGTTATTCAGAGTCGCCACCCGGATTTTTACGGTGTTCCGGGATACCATTTATTTATTTATAATCCCAAATCGAGGAGTTTTGACTCGGTTTGAATTGTCTGCGAACCAGAAATCCGGGTAAGGAATTCTGTTAACCCGGG
>MDKH01018376.1:0-13553 GCA_005239495.1 Nicotiana undulata | reverse complement strand
TCGAGGTATACACTGGCGTTCGTGGATTCCGAGGCTTCTTTCCTTTACCGCTTCATTGTCTTTATTCTTAGTTCAAGACAGTGTTTTATTTTCATTTCCAGACTTGTATTTAGTATTCCAGTAGTTAGTCCGTGAGATTGTGACAACCCGGTTTTGGGAAGTTTACGTTATCTTATGATTGTTATGTTCCTCCTTTCCGCATTCAAGTTTTATTATTTTTATTATCGATGTTGGAAAGTTTATTGTTGGGAAAGGTACGTTATTGATGTACGGTGAAACTTGTTTCCCACTGTTATCCCAGTATATGATGGAAATTGGTTGAGGCTGATGAGTTAGCATTTCATTTCGTCTAAATGATTTTAATTGCTATTGCAAGTTACACGTTGGCTGGCCTAGCGGATTCAACGTTAGGCGCAGTCACGGCCTAAAGGGGTGGGAATTTGGGTCGTGACAGAAAATCACCCTTTGAAATCCTCCAAAATCGCCCCAACTAAATGAAATATATGATAGAAATGGCAAAAATTCGTTAAAAATAGAACACTGCCCAGGTACACCTTCTGTGGGATCGCACACAATTAGCCGCGATCTAACAGGCCAAGTATGCTGCCCAGATTTCTTCTCCGCGATCGCACAAGCATGCCTGCGATCGCACAAGACTTTTCCAGCTCCCTCCAAAAATCCTTCTCCACGATCGCAGCTTCAACCATGCGTTAGCATAGGCCAACCCAGCAGCCCCCAGGTGCACTGTGCGATCGCACACCCCTTCTTGCCATCGCATAGACCAAAAATCTAACCTTCAAATTTCCTTCTTCGCGATCACACAACAATGGCCGCGATCACACTTCACACCAGATGCACCAGCAAATAGCAACAACAAATCACTCAAAAATGACCCGGAACCACCCCGAAACACACCCGAAGCCCCCGGGATCCCGTCCAATCACATGACTCAGTCCCATAACATCCCACAGACTTGCTCGAGGCTTCAAATCACATTAAACAACGCTGAAATCATGAATCGAACTAAAATTCAACTTTATGAATTTGAAATTTCAAACTTCCACATCCGATGCTGAAACATATCAAATCACGCCCGATTGACCCCAAATTTTGCACACAGGTCATATTGGACATTACGGACCTGCTCCAGCTTCCGGAATTCCATTCCGACCCCGATATCCAAATTTTCACTTCCAGTTGGATTTCTCAAAAACCTTCAAATTTCTATCTTTAGCCAAACGACTTCAAAATAACCTACAAACATCTGAATTCACTTCCGATCGTGCTCCCAACTCCAGAATCACCATACGAAGCTATTCCCAGACTCGAAACCCCAAACGAACATCAATATCACTGAAATGCGCTTCAAGCCAAACTTTAGGAAATTCCTTTGAAAATGCTGACTTCCACAATATACGTCGAAACGCTCCCGGGTTATCCAAAACCCGATTTGGACATACGCCCAAGTCCGAAATCATCGTACGAACCTGCTGGAACCTTCATATCCTGATTCCGAGGTCGTTTAGTCCAAATCCCAGTCTTAGCCGATTCTTCCAACTTAAGGCTTCTGAAATGAGACTTTTCCTTTAAATTTAACTCCGAACTTCCCGAATTTCAACTCTGACCATACGCACAAGTCATAATACCTGAAATGAAGTTGTTCATGACTTCCAAACGCTGAATGACGTGCTAGAGCTCAAAATGACCGGTCGGGTCGTTACACAAATATAATCCGAGTATTTAGCCTAGAGTCGAATCCCACAAGGAATTAATCTATCAATTGTCACACCTCCCTTTTCACCGCGGTATGGGTGGATAAGGGAGTTTTTCTACTTTAAGTAACATTATTCGGATTTGGGATTTATTTTAGTTTTAGAGTCGCCACCTGGATTTTTGACGATGTTCCGGAACACCGTTTATTTATTGAAAATCCCAAATCGAGGAATTTTAACTATGTTTTAAGTTGTCTACGAACCAGAAATCCGATTAAGGAATTCTGTTAACCTGGGAGAAGGTGTTAGGCATTCCCGAGTTCCGTGGTTCTAGCATGGTCGCTTAACTATTAATATTTGGCCTAAATTATCTAATTATATACGTATTTTAGCCTATTTTGCATTTAGCCTTTTTAATTTTTATCCGCTTTTAATATTTGTGGATTTATCTTGAAACAAGTCACGATGGTGTGCACTTATTTGTTTTCGAACACATTGTAACTACGCCACATGAAATGCACCCGTGATTACAACATGTTATTTTTATTATTGTTTTGAGTTAGAGTCGGCGACATGAGTTGCCACACCCGAGTGTAGATTATATAGTCATGACTATGGTCGTGACAGTTAAAATGCTTATCTGAAGCAATATTCAATTCTTCTCTAAGTTTGCAATTTTTAATCTAAAAGAGGTATTTTTTGCCTATGGGATATGTACAGTCATCTAATATTTAATTTACTATCCTAAAGGACAAATGTTTGGGCTATGGACATGTTTAGCCCAATTTATTAATTACCCCTTTTGGCCAAATCCTAATTTAGGCTATTTCGTAAAGAAAGATAAATCTACACAATTCAGCAAACACTACTTGATTAAGGAGAACAAAGAATACAAACAGAGATATGGATTCACAATTTTAAAAGCACAATCAGAAACATATGTGTTATTTTCAGTTATTAAAAGATATTGTTTGAGGAGGATATACTTATTTATTTAAAAATTCATCATATTTGAAATGATTATTCTTTTCCGGAACTTCAAGAAAAATGGGTATTCACAGTGATACTGGAAATTTCGGACAAACTAGTTTGAATACAAAAATTATACGAAAGGTTAGAAAAGCGCTTTTGAATTTCAGTTGAATCCTAATGATCAAATGCCTAACATATGAAATATTGTACTAATTGCTAAACACATACAACCCTGAAGCTTAGGGCTTCCATACTTTCCAAGCCCAATGGTCTGTGTTTAGGCTATTTCAAGCCTTAACAGGCTATTTTAGTTGCATGTCCCATTTCTAGATGCTAAACTGACCAAAATAGCCTATTAGAATTCAGTTTTTACTTACAATAAATCTGGAACTAAATGCATACATTTTTCTCCTTGTTTTTCGTGAATCACTTAGTATAATTACTGGGTCTAAAACTCTAGGCCCCGTAACCTGAAATCTAAACCCTATTGGGCCTGATTGGGCTGTATTTGTGAGTCTGGCCCAATTATGAATGGCCTTGGCAGACCTGGCCCAAGTTAACACAATTTCTTTCTTTAATTTTTGAGGAATTGAAATCTCAGATTTTTAAGGAAAAAAAAGTAATAAAAAAAATAAACTCCATTGAATATACATTTATATAGTACAATTCAGTTTATTACAATGTTGGTAAAGACTAAAATATACAAGGTCTAGGTAAATAATATACTATTACATTGCCGAAATACCAAATCTCCTAAAAAGGGAACTACGAGACTAAAACTAACTTACTAAAACAAGCTGACTGTTGTTCCTGTGAAAGCCAATAGTGTTCATAATTTTTGAAATCAGCATTTTTACATGTTTTAGCTAAACAAAAGAGTAAAAGCATATTTGTGCATTTTTCTGGAATGAATCTGACCATTTAGAGGGTCAGATTCATTTCCTTAATGCCAATCAACTAGAAACTTAACATTTGGTCCTTTTCATATAACCCATAGCAGAAAATACCTAACAAACTTTAGCAAGCATTCACACACGTCCTAATATAAGGTTTGCATACCAATTTAAGCAAAGAAACTCAAATAAAACCAACGGATTTCATACAACACAGGACAAATTTCAGATCTAAAAATCTCATTCATAATAAAGTGTTACATACCTCAAAAATGAAAAGGAAAAAGCAGGAAGAGATCTGGACCAAATAAAGGTCCAGGAATCAGGGGTTGAAGCTCAGCAACAAATAAATCCACAGCCAACCACAGTAGGAAAGGAAATCCCAGAGAATAGATACTCGAATACCTAAAATCAACAGTAAAACCAGACCTTTTAGAACAGAAGACCACAACCACAAGAAAGACTAAATTCAAACTGTTTTTGCATTCATCTTTTGCAGTATTTGTTTTTGTTTTTCAAGGTAAGAAAGAATGGATTTCAGATCTTAAGAGTGTGTAGATAAATCTGTTTTTCAGAGATAAAAGGTATATGAAGATCTCTAAAATGTTTGTAAAAAATCTCTAAAATTTGTGTCTAGAGCTCTCTCTAAAAATCTGTGTATAAGAACTCCTCAAATTCTGTGTGTATCCCCTTTTTTCAGAGAATGAGGTAGTGTATATATATGGATTTTAGGATAGCATCTTATTTAGCATATTCCTTACCCTAATTGGCTGAAAAATAGTATAGCACAACTGTCAACCCTATCCTTTTGAACAAATGTACCCTTCCAGAACATTCCAGCCCTTATTTCCTTGTGAAATTACTGTTTTACCCCTCTAAAATCTGATTTTTCTTATATTTCCTTATTCTAGAAGTTTCTTGTGTTGTTACACCCAAGATTCTTCAGTTTGGGATTCCTATACTACCCCTTAATATCCTTAGAATTACCCCTTAAGGTTAATGAAGGTTAATCAAGGTTATTTATTAACTTTGGTTAATTACTAGGTTAAAGAACTTGAAATTGATTCAGCATTAACTTGAGAGTAAGCTTAGGTGCATTTGGATTTAGACTTAACTTAATTTGGGTAATTTAGGCTTAATCATCCTAATTGAATGGTTAACTTAATAATTAACCATTAATGAAGTTGCAAACCTAGACTAACCCTTAGCTTAGTAGGTAATTAGCTTAATTGCTTTTCCCAAGTTCATGAATTGTGTTGATTCAAGAGGTTGTTATTAGACTTAGTTAACGACATACACCATGTCTCATATTAATTACTACTCAGCTTAAGTGGGATTAATTTTCAAAAATCAGCATTTCTTAGAGCTAGAATTAGGACTAATGCTCATATTTATGAGCATCTATCTTCAAAGCTGACTCTAATGGTCTTGGTGCCCACGACTAGCTATCAAAATCAGTCATAACAATTTAAGGAAACTAACTAAGGAAACAATGCAAAGGAAGTATTTAGGAATCAATTGAATTTTAATCTAAAACATGCGAGACTAACTTCATTTAAGAAGGATCCACATTCAAAAGGTATGAAACTTAACTTCAACTTTCAGGATTATTTAGAACTGAAGACAGAATTAATTGAAGACCCTGTTATTTTAACAAACTTAAAACAGTCACAAATACAGATTATTCATTATTCAAGTTTAAGCACAAATTTAGAATTAGTTAAGAAAAATTAGGAATAGAACAAGGGCAGTAATCAGATAGAACAAGCGATGTCCTAAAATCTTAATTAATTGATGACTAATTATAAAACATGACTAACAATCGATAAACCCTAGTTAACTAAACCTAAAAATTGTTATCACGTAATCGGAACATACTAGTAGAAGAAGACAGTGCCAAAATAATAAAAAGAAAAACAGTGACATATTAACAAAAACCTAGACTAAAACAGTGACATACATATATAGGATTTGATTTTTGTTTTAAAATAAAGAAAAGATAGGAAAAAAGGGGAGGGGGGGGGGGTACCAGTGAGGGTGATTTGGATGAACTCCGATGACTTGCCGGAATTCCGGCCGGACGCCGGCGAGATCGAAGGCGACTCTAACTTGCATGAATCGATGGCTCTTGTCAAGAGTCATCGAATCATGTGAGTTTGAGTCACAGAGTCATGGAAAATCGACCTTAAAAGGTTTTAGGGTTTTTCGGATTCCTATATCTAAAATAAGTCGGGACTGGGTGGTCTTTTGGGAAAATTGATGGTAGGATGGGGTTGGGGAGGTGAAGGAGACTACATGGTGAAAGTTTGGGGTTGATTGGTGGAGCTCCGCCGCCGGTGGCGATTTCTGGCCGACAGAGCAAGGCGGTGGACGGCGGAACCCTGGTGGGGTGCTTAGAGAGAAGGAAGAGAGACAGGGGTGTTAGACTTGGGCTTTGAGAGGGGGGGTGGGGGATTTTGAAATAGTTAAATAGTGGGGAGGGTCTTGAGTTCAGGACCGTTGGATCAAGATGATCCAACGGCTGGGGGTTAAATGAGGTAAAACAGGGTTGTTTGGTCCGATTTTTGATATCTTAGACTTAATTAACATTATTTAATTCAATTAATACTAATTCTAATTAAACCTTAAAATGTAACAACTAATTTTGACTTTGTTTTCTTGTATAATTATAGATTAATTGGTGAATTGATTTAAAATAACACCATTCAATTTAATACTTGTATCTTTCAAAGAATTAATTTCACAACTTGTTAGGAAAAATGATTAAACCAAGCAATTAGTTTATTAAAACTACATTACACCAAATAATCGACATTAATTCATTAATTATAAGTAATAAATTTATAATTCCTTAATAATAATGATGCGCCTAATTATGCAACTTTTAATAATTTTAAAAGACGAATTATGAATATGCAATGGAAAAACAATTCACAAATACGTTAAAATTCAACAAAATTTATAAAATTAATTTATTTTATTAAATTTTGTAGGAGTATATGGTGTGTGAATAATCACGTGCTCACATCAGTTACTTTTGTCAGACTCACTTAATTCTCCTTTATCAACTTTCAAGATATTTTGAATAACAATTTGTTGTGTTTCTACTAACTAATACTGAATGAACTATTTAAACTAAGATCTAACTAAGAATGACTTGTAAACAATAAAGAGAAGGATCTAAGGTTAGTTATTCCCCCTATTGATGGAATCTCTTTCTGTTATGTTTCATATTGATTTTCCTAATCTTCTCTATCAATCATGAGAACTCATATTACAATAAATCTCTCCAGACTAATTACGACAATTTACTAGACGCACTCTCCCAAGTTACGCTAGCTGGCTTTTATTACAATTCACTTAGACGGCACCCAAGGTTTCCTTATCCCTAATCCTATCTTTAAACCCTCGGCTATTGATTTCTCATATACTTTGGGAGTGGTGTTGTTCAACAACTACCTAAATATGCACTATCTCCCTAGTAATACACACTAAATAGGCACAGCTAATTGAGGATCCTGTCAACTAAGTACAACAAGAACGTAGTTGAACAAATAGAGATTAAACTTGGCAAACTATATTAACACAACAAGAAGTTCATCCTTCAACAGTGTCACGACCCAAAATCAATTAAGGTCGTGATGGCGCCGGACACCAATGTCAGGCAAGCCAATCATCTAATAGTTGAGTTAAATTCCTGTTTCAACATTTTCAAAATCATTTCCTTCCTCTTTAACACGTAACAATTAAATAAAGTCCATTAGGTGAAAATTAACAGTACAATATTTCCATATTTAATAAGATACACCCCAAACATATCACAGAACCCGGTGTCACAAGTACATGAGCAATTTCTAAGAATTTTACAAATACTACAAAGCTTGTCCGAAATACAGTATGACAAGGAAAATTTATATAAAATGAATACAATACGAGGGAGACTCTGTCAGCTGCGGATCGCCCCCGGATGATACAACTCGCCTAAGTCTCCAAACCAGCCACGTCGCTGTGAAAGTACATGTGCAACAAAATGCACAACAAGTGTAGCATGAGTACGAAAACAACGTGTACTCAGTAAGTATCCCGCCTAACCTCAGAGAGGTAGTGACGGGAGGTTGACTTGACACTCACTAAGGTCCAACAATATAATTTATCAATATATGACAGCATCAAAAGGCATATGAGGGTAATAAAATCAGTAAACTTTTAAAAGTAACTACAATTCAATAAACACCGGAAGTAAATAAATAATTTCTACTTCATTTTCCCCCAAATATCTGTTAAGTCATTATCCATGAAATTATTTAACAATTTACGTCCTTAAGACAATTTAACAATTCAAGTCACATGTGTTATATCATATGTATATATATACGTAGGAAACGTCGAGGGTCGTTCGGCCCGAACCAACAATAAAAGTAAATTTTGCACTGCCGAGGGTCGAACGACCCGAACCATAAGTGCATCTTTTGGCATAAAATAATCATATATATGCACTGTCGAGGGTCGAACGACCCGAACCATAAGTGCATCTTTTTTTTCCCTGCTCGCGAATCGATCATGCGACGAGGTAACATAATAATAATAAGGTTAGCCTGCTCGCGAATCATACCTGCGACTCAGGTGCTCCTAGGTACACGTATTCACATAATAAATCTACATTTTTATCAAGAAAACAACTTCTCAAGAAAATAATAAAATTCTCTTTAGGTGAACATGAAGATAGTATTTAAATCATTACTGAAAATTCATTTGCCAAGTTCGAAAGGGTTTAAATATCACCGATTCATCATGGACACAATTATGCAAGGAAGGATCCATTCTCTTCTCAATTGATTAAGGAAAATAAGCTCTAACTTTTTAAGTACTCAATTACTAACTCGATCATCTCACCAGGCTAATATCATTGATAAAATCACAAGGACAACAAGTAAGACATGCTCGTGGGTCCTAGACTACCCGGACATGGCATAACAGTATCTACGCACGGACTCCCGTCACCTCGTGCGTATGTAGCCCCCGCAAATAATAACATATATTCATTTAGTTCACCTATGGGGACAATTCCCCCTCACGAAATTAGAAAGGAGACTTACCTCGCTCCGAAATTCCATAACCGACTTCCAAGCCCTTCCGACGACTCCAATTGATGCACAACGCCCCCAAAACTATCCAAATAATGGCAAACCAATGAAAATATACTCTAATATTTATTAACAATCAAAATTATATAAACTCCTATCTCCGCTCAAGGAATTGACCAAAATGCCCTCGGGCCCACGTGCTTGGAATGCAAAATTTCTCGAAGATAAACTCTACCCATAGCTTTACTAGTTCCAATATATAATTTACTCAAATATTCATGCTCAATTCGTGGCTAAAATCCAAATTACCAAATTTCTACGTTTCTTTAAATTTCCCAATTTTTCCCAAAAGTTTCATGTTCAAATCCATGTAATAACCTTGTATTTAACTTGTAAATAAGTAGAAACAACTTACCTTGTGATCCTTGACGAAATCCCCTCCTTGAAGCTCCCCAAAATCGCCCATACAAATTGAAATTTGGAGAAGAAATGCAATTATTCCCGTTTAAAAACATTCTGCCCAGGCCCCTTTTCCGCACCCGCGGTCACCTTCTCGCACCTACGCTTCCGCAGGTGCGACCAAACTCCCGCACCTGTGGCTTTCTCAGCTCCAGCCAAAACTCGCACCTGCGGTGTCCAAGGCCGCACATGTGGCAAAGCCTTGCAGGTGCGGTCACACCAGATGACAACAAACTTCAGTTTCCTTCAACATCAAATATTGATTCGTTAACCTCCCGAAATCCACCCGAGGTCCCCAGGACCCCGTCCAATCAAACCAACCTGTCCCAAAACATAATGCGGACCTGCTCAGGGCCCCAAATCACATCAAAAAATATCGAAATGACGAATCACTCTCCAATCCAAATCTTTAAGAACTTAGAATTTCAAATCCGACGCCGAAACCCATCAAATCACATCCGATTGACCCCAAATTTTGCACACAAGTCATATTCGACATTACAGATCATCTCCAACTTCCGGAATCACATTCCGACCCTGATATCAAAATTTTCACTTCCAGTCGGATTCTTAAAAAACCTTCAAATTCTATCTTTAGCCAAATGACTTCAAACTAACCTCCAGACATCCGAATTCACTTTCGATTGCGCTCCCAACTCTAGAATCACCATACGAAGCTATTCCCAGACTCAGAATCCCAAACGGACATCAATATCTCTGAAATGTGCTTCAAGCCAAACTTAGGAAATTCCTTCAAAAATGCTGACTTCCACAATATACGTCGGAATTCTCCCGGGTTATCCAAAACCCGATCCGGACATACGACCGAGTCCGAAATCATCATACGAACCGGCTGGAACCTTTAGATCCTGATTCCGAGATCGTTTACTCCAAATCTCAGTCTCAATCAATTTCTTCAGCTTAAGCCTTCCGAAGTGAGAATTTTCCTTTCAATTTAACTCCGAACTTCCCGAATTTCAACTCCGACCGTACGCACAGGTCATAATACCCGAAATGAAGTTGTTCATGACTTCCAACCACTGAACAACGTGCTAGATCTAAAAACAACCGGTCGGGTCGTTACATTCTCCCCCACTTAAATAGACGTTCGTCCTCGAACGTGCCAAGAACTTCTCTTGAGTCATCTGAATCATTGTGTAACACTTTGTGTACCTTCCCATGCTACTACAACCCCGTTGAGCACATTAGCTGATCAAATATGAAGATATCCTCTTTACCCATACAATAAGCACCGAACTCGGTTCCAACACTTGAAATTCTCTGCCAGGCATGCTGCCAATATCTGAACACCATACTAATTACCCAACGAGGTACCAGGACATGACTGCGTACCTTTGCTGATTTAGCACCATGCACCGCATAATTCATCATCTAACCACAATGACACCCCCTGAACCTTAATAACCAAAATTCTATGAATCTGATGCTCCCCAATGCACCTCATGGTATATATAACCATTATGCTATAATGCTGGCGATACCACCACAACGGAGAAGATGTGCAGAAATTCTAACCAACTGTAGAGTAAACCAAACATTGAAATCTATCCTTTTTGACTAAAATCATCTTCATTTATAACCAAATACTGACAATTGTCCTGTAATATACTTCGCAAAATCTTATCACACCGATCCCAGATCTATAAATCTCGTCTCACCCAATATGAACTGCTCAGACAACCAATTAACCCAGACACGACCAATGGCCTCACACGATGCCACAATGCGCCAATAAGCCATAATTGGAACATGATACATAAGGAAATGACTAAGGAAGGGACCACTCCACTCACACAACTGTGATGACCCAAAAGGTCATCCTAAGTAATTTTAGCTAAATCTGTGTTTTGAGGCCTCGAAAGCCTCCATTAATCTCACCTCGATATGTGTGCGCAGCCCGACCATGTAGCCGGGAAGCTTCTATTTGAAAATTTGATTAAAAATGGAATTTTTAGAATAATTAATTGAATAAAGTTGACTTCGGTCAACGTTTTTGGTAAACAGACCCAGACCTATGATTTGACAGTCCCGGAGGGTCAATAGGAAAATATGGGACTTGGGCGTATGCCTGGAATCAAATTCCGAGGTCCCAAGCCCGAGAAATGAATTTTTAAAGAAAATTATTTTCTGAAAATAATAAAGGATTTTGAAAATGAATAATTATGTGAAACTGTGTTACCGGGCCCGTATTATGGTTTCAAAGCCTGGAACAGGTTGATTATATGTTATGTGACTTATCTGTGAAGTTTGGTGTAAAACGGACTTGGAATGACGTGTTTCGGATCAAAATTGGAAAAATTAAGCTTTATGAAGTTTTAAGAAAATTCTCAGAGTTTTGAGGTTTAATTCGATGAATTTGATGATTTAAAAGCTTGAATAAGTCCGTAGGATGTTTTGGGAGTCGTGTGTGTTTTTGGTTTTGAGACCCGAGGGCTCGGGTGAGTTTCGGGTAGCTAACGGGGTGTGAAAAAGGGAAACATCTGGTGTTAAAGTGCTGGTTCTGGTGTAGGGGAATAATGTACTGTGCGAACGCATTCCAATTGGACTCATTTGTGATCGTGTTTATAGATGATATCTTGATATATTCTCATAGTTGAGAGGAACATGAGCAGCATCTTCAGATTGTTCTCCAGACTCTGAGAGATCGATAGTTGTATGCCAAGTTTTCTAAGTGTGAGTTCTGGTTGAGTTTTGTGGCATTCTTGGGCCAGGTTGTATCGGCAAAGGACATTCAGGTGGATCCGAAGAAATTTTCAACAGTTAGAGATTGGCCTAGGCCCACTTCAGCCACAGAGATTCGGAGTTTCTTGGGCCTCGCAGGCTATTATCGCCGTTTCCTGGAGGGGATTTCGACTATAGCAGCCTCTATGACCAAGTTGACGCAAAAGAGTGTTCAGTTCAGATGTTCTGAGGAGTGTGAAGCGAGCTTTCAGAAGCTCAATACAGCATTGACCACAACACCAGTGTCGGTATTGCCCACAGGTTCAGGTTCTTATACCGTGTATTGTGATGCTTCGCAGGTTGGGCTTGGTGCAGTGTTGATGCAAGATGGGAAGGTTATAGACTATGCTTCACATCAGTTGAAGATTCACGAGAAGAACTATCCAGTCCATGATTTGGAGCTTCCAGCTATTGTTCATGCCTTGAAGATTTGGAGGTACTATTTCTATGGGGTACCATGTGAGTTATTCACTGATCACAAGAGTTTGCAATACTTTTTTAAGCAAAAGGAGTTGAATATGAGGCAGATGAGGTGGTTATAGTTGCTGAAGGATTATGATATTACTATTCTCCATCACCCGGGAAAGGCCAATGTGGTGGCCGATGGTTTGAGCCGGAAGTCAATCAGTATGGGTAGCTTGGCCTATTTATCAGTTGGAGAGCGACCTTTGGCTTTGGATGTTCAGGTGTTAGCCAATCGATTTGTTAGATTAGAGGTTTCTGAGACTGGCAGTGTTTTGGCCCATACCGTCGCTCGTTCTTCATTGCATGATCGTATTCACGCCAGGCAGTATGATGATCGTCATTTGTGTGCTCTTAGAGATGCGGTTCGGCACGGACGTGCCAACCAGGTCACAGTTGATGCTGAGGGAGTTTTGAGATTGCAGGGTCGTATATGTGTTCCTGATATGGACGGCATTCGTGAGTTGATATTGCAGGAGGCCCATAGTTCCCAGTATTCCATTCATCCGGGCGCCGCAAAGATGTATCAGGACTTGCGGTAGCATTATTGGTGGCATAGAATGAAGAAGGATATTGTGGCTTATGTAGCTCGGTGCTTGAGTTGTCAGCAGGTTAAGTATGAGCACCAGAGACCTGGTGGATTGATGCAGCAGATTCAGCTTCCCGAGTGGATGTGGGAGCGTATCACGATGGATTTTGCAGTTGGGCTTCCACGGACTCAGAGGATGGTGGATGCAGTGTGGGTTGATACGCTCAAATTACACTTTTAAAATAGTGTAAAGCGGTCGAAGTCAAATATAATAACCCAACAAGGTTGGGGTCGAATCCCACAGGGAATAGGTGTGAAAATATCACTATGTTAGTGTGGTTCTTAACTCTAATCTAAATTCTATTCCGTTAGTGAACAAAAAGGAGGTGATTAATAGTCTACTATTTTAGAGGGAGAGTAGTAACAAAGGAAGCTAATTTAGGTTGTAATTAATATGGGTATAATAACCAAGGTTGTGTCTCCTTTCATGGAATGTAATGCAAGTAGGTATTAATATGATATATTTCTAATGGGAAGTTCTTGATATGCAAATGATTCTTAAGATAACTATCCTAGATTTTCCAATACTACGATAGTATTGTCTCTTTATGATTTTTCCAAATGTAAAAGAGTTTCCATAAATCCCATTCACGTCTTGCCAAATAAAACCAACTTATTCCTAAGTGATTCTATTAAACGA
>ML260077.1:60993-76630 GCA_005239495.1 Nicotiana undulata | reverse complement strand
AAAATCATTCAATACATAAGCACAACAAAGTATTTAATCCACACTTTAAATATGAATATTCCCATAAACAAGATTCAAGTGTTGGAAAAATACTACACACTTAGATATTCAATACAAAACAAGGAAATGAAGAAATAAACATAAATGGGTAAGAAATCCTTAACCAAAATGATGAAATCTTCAAGACCCAAGTGTGTGTGCAAAGACCTAGCTTCAAGACTTCTTCTTCTCTCTCAAAATTAAATTTACAAAGCAAAAAGATATGTCCAAAGATATGCCCAGCTTGATTGCTAGGTCGATTATATGGATGGGTTGGGGATAAAAAATGTGAAATACCAAAACCGCCCAGTTTTCGCCTAGCTCTTGTTCTCCGCGATCGCGGAACTATGTTTGCGATCGCGTAGGCATTGCTCCTGAAGTTCTGCGATCGCGTGACCACGTCCGCGATCGCATAGTACATTTCAGAGCAGGGATCATATTTCTTCTCCGCGATCGCGTAATCAACTGTGCGATCACGGTTCACACTCTTGTTGACTTCTGCGATCGCAGGTCAAACCTTGCGATCGCGAATAGCATTTGACTTCAGTCATTTTCCTTCATTTTTGGCCTATTTTGAATTGATTTCTTCCATTTCTTCTCTAAATCACATAATACCTGAAAATTGCCAATAAACCTCAGAAAATGTCCTAGTTTTCTATCAAAATTACACCAAAGTCTAAATATTGAGAGGAGATAAGTTGGTAAAATTGTATTGGTAAAAAATATAGCCTCATACGTGTACAAATTTTGGATGACTCAGCTAGCCAGGTGGACCAAATAAAACATTACACGTGGACACGGGATAAAAAGGTACAGTCAATGCAAGGAATTAGCCGCAGAAAGATCATCAAAGAATAAGAGACACGGTCACAATGAATCCGGACGCAATAATGGGCCGATTCGAAGATCAGCAATCAATGTCTTGTACGTTATGTAACTCCTAAAATAATATTTACGATTCACCATTGTAACGCCTCATTAATGTAATAATTAATCATTAAATAGGCAATCATGACAGAAATTCAAACGTTGTACTAGGAGAATATCCCTATAAAAGGGATAAAAATGTAACAAACAGGATCATCTGAATTCTCGGATACTAAGCTATTTTATTCTTTGCCTATTGCTCTCGAAAGTATTGCTACTTTATTCTTTATTTTACTAATTTGATTATCAGTAACCCGAGTTAATCCTAAATTAAGCTTTAGTCAAAGGATCTTATTCTTTGGTCAAACAAATTGGTTCTGTTACCGGGAATTTGATAATCATCGTTTTCGCTACCAATCGATATCCTTAAAATCATGTCGAATTTCAACAACAACAACGTCAGCAATAATGACGATAACAACCAGCAAAGAAATGAAACCCCAGTTTCAACTCCTCCTCGAGGAACTCCACGAGCTTCGAGAGAACCATCTCCTGAAAGAGCTGACAATCGTAACAATAATGAACAACCGGTGGAATCAGATCAAATAAGGCAAATGATTGTTGAATACGTGGGGCAGGCTTTACGAGAATTTGCAAGATGATTACCACAAGTACCTCCAGTACCACCAACACTGCCTCTGAATAATACAATTTTAGTAGAAGATTTGCAAGCGGGGTTAACAAATTCAACCAGGGATGAAACTCTCAATACACTTCCTGAAACACGACAAGGTACGACTAGTAATTCAGAATTACAAAATTTATTATTAACCATGCAGAAGCAGATGAAAGAACAAAACGATCGCATCGAGCAAATCCCTGGTGTTCCGCCTATTATCAAAGGAATCGATGTGGATAGGTATTCGCAACAACCTTGGAAGCCAAGTGCAGCCCCATTACTTATACCTAAGAAGTTTAGAATGCCTGATGTCCCCAAATTCGATGGAACAACCGACCCACGTGATCACGTGACTGCTTTCACCACTGGAGTAAAAGTCAATGATTTAACAAAAGAGGAAATAGAATCAGTCCTTGTCAAAAAATTCGGAGAAACACTCACGAAAGGAGCCTTAACCTGGTATTCTCTTCTCCCTGAAAACTCTATAAATTCTTTTGCTGAACTTGCAGATTCGTTTATAAAAGCACATTCTGGTGCACAAAAAGTTGAAAAATGAATGGAAGATATATTCAAGATAAAGCAAGGAGACAAGGAATTGCTCTGTGAGTTTGTAGACAGATTCCAAAGGGAAAGAATGCAACTACCAAGGGTGCCTGAATACTGGGCAGCCATGGCATTCACAAGTAACTTGAACGAGAAAAGTTCAGAAGCCACGAGACGACTCAAAGAGAGTCTACGAGAATTCCCAACCACGACATGGAATGATGTATACAACATGTACAGTACTAAACTAAGGATTGAAGAGGATATAATTACACGATCAAAAGATGAAGAATATCACAGAACAAGACGCCTAGAATCAGAGAAAAAGTCAGGTAAAAATAGGTATGATCCTTACTTAGGACCCTCAAGACGTGACCTACGTCCCAGGTTCGAAAACACAAAACCTTCGGGAAGAGATACAAACTCATCCTCATCTAGATCCAGGAGAGATCCAGATGAACAATTCCGGGATATTACCCGAATTGGACACCATAACTTTAATGTAAGCAGCACTGAGCTCGTCTCAATACTAAGAAGTATGGGAGACAAAGTTAAATGGCCGAAAGAAGTGCGTTCTAATCCTAACAGGAGGAACCTCGATCAATGGTGTGAATTCCACAATGATCACGGCTATAGAACAACAGATTGCAGATATTTACAAGGTGAAGTAGAACATATATTAAAGAAGGGCTATTTAACAAACTTATTTAGTGATAAAGGTAAACAGGTATATATAAAGAACAGGCAGGAGCCACCAAAACCACCCTCCCCAAAACGGACTGTTAACGTCATACATGGAGGAGAAGAGGTAAACGGGATAATCTGCCAGCTAACCTCAAAAGTCACGAGCACCCACGGAAAGCGGGTTCGAGAAAAAATGAGAGAAGAACAAATATCTTTTGACGATGCAGACTTTGGTGGATTGATACTTCCACACAGTGATGCGCTGGTAATATCCTTACTCATTCATGACACTAACGTTAAAAGGGTGTTGATTGATCCAGGCAGTTCAGTCAATATTATTTTGATGAAATTCATGGAAGAAATGCTAGTAGAAAACACAATGATACCAAAGGTTTGAGCCATATCTGGGTTCGACAATTCAACAGTGATAACTAAAGGTGAGATCGAACTCAATACTTATGCTAAAGGAGTCATCAAAAATGCAAAGTTCCAAGTCATTAATACAGAAATGGCTTACAACGTCATCATGCGAAGACCATGGATTCATGACATGAAAGCAGTCCCATCTACTTTACATCAAGTAATAAAATTCCCTTCCAAATGGGGAATAAGGCAGATCAGGGGTGATCAGCAAACCTCGAGGAATATTAATTCAATAACTCTTAACAACAAAAGAGACGCGGAAGAAACAACGAATTTTCAAACAAAGGCTCATCAACAAACAGCTATGGAACAAACTTCTGATCAGCTACGTACCAAAGAAATAGATAGTCTAATAGGTACGGAAGAGGATAATGATAAAACAAATCCTGTAATAATCAAGAATGAGCCAGAACATGCGGACATAGACTCCAGACCAGATTTCATTCATGAATCAGAAGAAGAAGAACATATCAAAACAATTGCTGAAGAACTCGAGGCTGTTCCCATTTCAGAACAAAAGCCCGAAAGGAAACTTTACATTGGCGTAAAATTGTTAGAAAGATTAACTCCAGAACAAAAAGGTACGTTTGTCAATTATTTAAAGGTTAATGAGGATTGTTTTGCATGGTCCTATTCGGATATGATAGGTATCCCACCGAAAGTGATGACTCACAAGTTAAACGAAGATCCATCGTTCGTACCTGTTAAACAAGCATTTTCAATGAAGTTGAGACGTCTTCTTCATTAAAACATTAATTAAAAGGGCCCTAATTCACAAACAAAGCCTTTTATAAACAAAGGCTAAAGCTTATACTACACCCATCATAAAAGGGTTCAAAGTAAAGCACGCATCTTTATGCAAAGAAAGCTAAGAGGTACGAACAAAAACCTCAGCAAAAGCGATAGACTTGAGTAAAGAGTAATGCTCAAAATTCACAAAAGTCTAAAAAAAAGCATTGTATTAATATAAAAGCGGCTAAGTAAAAAACTAAGTACTTAGCCGCATAAATATGTAAATTTTTTAGATGCCCCTAAGTTGTCAGTTGGGGACTTTATAAATTTCAAACTTACTCCCGATGGAGCTGGGAGTAATTACACCAATCCAATAAAAAAAGGGATGACTAAAAAGTCTTCATTCTTGAGGAGGAGGAGGAGAGCCAGCTTCTTCTTCTGGAGGGTCGTCCGCTGCTTCATCAATTGGAGAGAGATCAAGACCTTGCTGAGTCTTATCTATAGCTTCTTTAGACTTTGCAATCTCACCATCAAGATCGAAGCCGACTTGACTCATCTCCATCAGTGTGTCATGGCGAGCATTCATATATGTCTATATCACTTCAACAAATGTTAACTCTTCAAGCTCGTTATAGTCTCTCGACCATACCTGAAGTTCAGTCTTCAAGTTGTCATTTTCAGCTTCAGCAACTTCAAGGGCGACCTTCAAAGGTGTGACTGACTCCTCCAGATTCTGGACCTTCGCCAAGGCTCCACGGAGATCTTCTTGGGCTTGGGAGAGATTACGTACGAGTTCTCCAGAATACTCTTCTTTTCGCCCCAACAAATCCTTCAAGTACCGGATCTCTTCCATGGCTTTTGACAGCTGCTCAGCAAATGAAGATTCAAGAGCATCCTTGTCTTTATTAACTTGGCTTAAAGAAGCCTTCTCCACTACTAGCTCTCCTTTGACGGTATTCAGCTGCTCCTTTAAGGTATCCCTCTCATCTTCCAGAGCTACCATCTCTATTTGAAGGCTTTCATATTGTGCTTTAATATTATCAAGCCCATGCAACACTTGCAACTCTTTTTCATAATTGGAGATTCTCTTTATAAGCTACAAACCAATAAGGTGCGTCTGCAAAAAATAGTAAAACAATTAAAAGTGTTAAACTGTTAATTAAGAAACAATATATGTGCAAAAGGTCTTTTAAAAAGTACATACCTTTAAGGAATTGTGCACCACCTCATTAGCCCAAGTAAGAGATGCATGGCTGTCAAGTTTGGCTCTTTCTTCGGAACCAATTAAAGGCTTGAGCCACATTTCCGGCTCACCGGTACTAATCTTCTTAAAGTGGCTTCCACCAGCTGGAACCTCAATCATGACCCTTCTCATCTCCTTGCTGGAAGACCTTTCTTCTATAATAGAAGGCACGGAAGCAGGGACAGAAGGAGCAGCAGAAGAGACAGAAGGGTCGGGAGCCAAAAGAGCCACGGGCACTTCAATAGAGACAGACGGAAGAGAAACTGAGGAGATAATAGGAATTGAAGGAGGAACAACAGCAGTAACCTGGGGAGCAGAAATAGCAGCATAGCGCGGGTAAATAGTAGTTAAGGGAATATCATCAGGGTCCATGTCAAACCCTTCCTGAAACAGACGCTCGGCAGGGTCTCGAGCTGGGGACTGGGACTGAGATTGATCACGAGAGGAAGAAGGCCTGGTAGCCAACACGGAAGAAAGAGGTGCGGGAGTAGACTCGTCGTCCGAAACTACCTGCCTTCTTCTCACCCGGTGCATTAAAGCACCCTCTTCTCCACCTACATCTTCCCCTCCAGAGCGGGGATCTTGGACTTTCCTTTTTGAAGCACTGGTCAGAATATCCTGGGCATGAGATAATGACATCCTCGGAAGTGATAAAGATGTCCCACGGGTAGAAAACCCTATCAGAAAAGAGAAAAAGTTAATAAAAAAAACTCAAGTAAGAAAAGGAGTGAGAAAAACTCTACTTACCATGGGTCTTGACAATCCACTTGTACTTTGCTGAAAAGTACTTCCAGGATCTTTCCTCGTCAGGAGCAGCAGTCAACATTCTTTCTACCCAACTGCGAATGTCGGAGACATTCTCGACAACATTCATAGTTGCTGTAAATAAGAAGAAAACAGATACGGTGTTAGAAACACAAAATAAATTTTATGTAAATAAAACAGGTGCGAATCAAAGTACTTACGTGCACGATTCCACTTCTCAGGGAAGGGAAGATTACTTTCACCCACTAAAACAGCAGTGGGAACAGCCATGTACCTAAGGTACCAACCTCTGTCTTTATCATCACCAGGGGTTACTAAAACCCTCTTACTCCGGGCAACCAGAGTAAAAACCCCTTGACGGAATAAAGCAGGAGAATATAAATGCATCAGATAATGAAAGGTAAAAGGGACAGAAACCCTTGAAGCTATAACTCTCAGACAGGCAATAACACGACACACTAAAGGACCAACTTGTCCTAGGCAAATGTTGAAAAAACGACAAAATTCTATGATAACAGGGTCAACAGGAGGCTGAAATCCTAATGTGAAAGGGTAAGTATAGACGTAAGAAAAACCCGTCTTGTAAGACGTAATTCTTTGAGTATCACTTGGCACAAGAATGGGAACATTAGACTCCCAAGAGCATTCCCTACGAACGACAGGAAGATGACCTACAGTAATGATGGTAGCATATTTCTCGACACTATCTAAAGAAGAAGCCTGTTCGGCGATAGGAGAATTTACATCTGGGAAGACTATCTCAGCAGGAATGATTTCATCAACTCTGGGTTCATGAAAATCATCCTTGTTCCTAGAAACAGAATGGGAAGATCTACCTCTCGGAGAAAACAACGACCTAGCGGAGGAAGGGGAAATTAAAGGAGAGGAAGAACCTCTAGTAGAGGTACGTCCCAGGCTCCTTAGTCGGCCACCTCTCCGACTCCTAGACGGAGCAGAAGAAGAAGAAGCCAAAGCTTCAATGTCAATAACCTTTTCAGGTTGACTTGAGGAAGACATATTTATAAAAGCAAAGAAGAAATCTTTCACAAAGAAAAGATTAAGTTATGGAAGTTTTTCGTACTAAGGAAGAAAAGAAGACGACTATTTATACCTAATGGCGACCGTCAAAACTTGGAAAGGTAATGATGGAAAGTCATAATTAAAGATGTCACTTCGGGACTGATGCAGCCGCAAAAAGCCCTAAAAGGCGCCGGGTCATTTTAGAACCAATCAGAAACGAACACGTGGAAGAAGCATTAAATGGAAGTGATGTACGACGCATGCGCCCATAAAAGAATACAAGGTTTCGAGGTAAAGCGGCGGCAAAATATTCCTGCCATAAATGAGTATCCACTTACCAAGTATTATACGCTCAATACATGGCAAGTGGGGGGACTATCTGTATTGGTAAAAAATATAGCCTCATACGTGTACAAATTTTGGATGACTCAGCCAGCCAGGTGGACCAAATAAAACATCACACGTGGACACGGGATAAAAAGGTACGGTCAATGCAAGGAATTAGCCGCGGAAAGATCATCAAAGAAGAAGAGACACGGTCACAACGAATCCGGACGCAATAATGGGCTGATTTGAAGATCAGCAATCAATGTCTTGTACGTTATGTAACTCCTAAAATAACAGTTACTATTCACCATTGTAACGCCTCATTAATGTAATAATTAATCATTAAATAGGCAATCATGACAGAAATTCAAATGTTGTACTTGGAGAATATCCCTATAAAAGGGATAAAAATATAACAAACAGGATAATCTGAATTCTCGGATACTAAGCTATTTTATTCTTTGCCTATTGCTCTCGAAACTATTGCTACTTTATTCTTTATTTTAGTAATTCGATTATCAGTAACCCGAGTTTATCCTAAATTAAGCTTTAGTCAAAGGATCTTATTCTTTGGTCAAACAAACATACCAACTTATCAAACCCCCAAACTTAAACCATTGCTTGTCCTCAAGCAATTCAAAAACAAAGAACATCTAACAAGGATAAGATCACTTAGGCACTACGGCAAGTCAAGAATTATTCCAAGTCAAAAAGGTCAATTCAAGCTCAAACTAATGACTTTGGTCGGTACCAACAATTAATCCAAGGCATAGGAGTCACTATCTTTTTGCACATTTTCTTTCATTTTTTCAAAAGACCACATTGGTCAACGTAACAACCAAGCATGACAATAAAGATTCAAAGTTTGCCTCTCCATCACTATTTTCTTCCTTCGCTCATTCTTCCCAATTGAAAATGGGATTAAATTCACTACTTGAGTCTCATGTGCCCTCACACTTTAAGAGAGAATCCCAAACTCACAAATTGCAATTCAAAACATAGAAGGGATATCAAGTAGAAGATTCAACTCTCTCTCTCACAAAGATGTTCAAATGCACACAAGTAGTACCATAAGCTTGCCCTTCATGTATTTCTCCACTAATTTAGACATACTTTGTTCAAAATCAATTAGGACTTAAAGGGTTGTAGTTTATTATTTTGGTAAAGGTATGGCGCAAGAATGACTCAAACCTCCCTAAGTACTACACTTCTTCAATAATTAAAGTCCACTTCCATCAAGAATTTTCCACCCTTTCTTCTCTTTTCTCCCTTTTTTTTTATATATATATATTTTTTTTATTCAAACTTTATTCCTTTCTTTTTACAACACTTTTCACTTTTTAAGAAGCTTCCATACCACAACTTCTTCAACTTCCACCCCCAAACTTAGGCTTTTAGCCTATATTCACACTTTAAATTACTTTGGGAGGTATGATTCTACAAGAAAATCAATAAGAAGCTAGTAACATGGTTGCCAAAGAAAAAGTAAAAAGGCTCAAAGGGTTGACTAGGGAAAATATTTATGGGTAGGAAATTTAGGAACAAAAATGGTTCAAGGAAGGCCTAACATCATTTTTCAAACCAAGTTAATCTATTATTTCTCCTTGAAGCACATTCCGGGCAAGTTCTAGACCACAAGTGATACAAAAGAACTTCACAATAAGAAGAAAAAAAACTCATCACACATGGCACATAAAAACTCATAGAGAATACAATCCAAAATTCAATTGGAACTAATGAAACTCGAGGAAGTCACATGTAGCCTAAGAAGCTATTTAGTGAATAAAAGAGCCAAAATTAGAATCTAAAAATCACAACAAGGAGCATTCTTATTATCTCTCTTTTTCTTTTTCTCAAAATTTTCACATGCCGAGGTTTAAATCATATTGGTACCAAACAAGTCATATGTTGGCTTGTGGGCGCAAGATTACATCCCAAAACCAAATTTATTCACACCTAATTCCTAAACTAACTACTAGACTTAATCCCTTAAGAAAGTTGTCATGCTATCCATCATAGGGAAAAGTCACCTGGTTCAACGAAAATTATTTCCTTGGAAAAGAACCATGGTAGAAAGAAAAACCAAGGAATAATGCTACTATACATAAACAAAAATACAAACCAAAACATGAAAAGAAAGGTAGAAAGAAAAAACAAGGAATAATGCTACTATACATAAACAAAAATACAAACCAAAACAAGAAAAACATGAAAATAAAGAAAATGCTACTTTAACAAACTATCATAAATACATTAAAATATTCACCAATCTACACAAGTTCATAATTAGCCAAAAACAAAACAGAGGTTGATTTCAATGTTTCACACAATCATATAAGAGCTCCCCCCAACCGAAGATATTGCATTATCCCCAATGCAATTATGCAAGATAAGATTAAAAAAATAAAGGAGGTGCTCCCTGGGTGGTATCACTCATCACGGGAAGAACTGGGAGGTGCAAGCTCAAAGTCCTCCTCCTCGGCCTCGTCCGGACCACAGAATTTTCTCAACGTGCTCATGATCTTGGAGAGGAACTTGCTATTCTTCTTCTCGTACTCCCTATACTTCTTATGCCTCCTCTCGATCTTTCCTAGCTTGGCCTTGATGGTCTGTTGTTCCCTAGCAAGGTCAGCTACAGTCGGGAGCCTTGTCTGGCTAGCTGAACCTGAAGAAGTGCCCTCCTCGGGTAATGCAGAAGGAAGGCCAGCTACAAGCTGGCGGACCTGTGAATCTACCCTATAGACCTGTCTAGAAATGTACCTGAGAGTAAGAGGCCCCTGCTCCAGTGGCATGATAGATATGGAAGTCCCAAGAGCAGTTGCAGGATCATCAGGTATCTCAATGGCATCAGGGAACTGGCCAAAAGTGGGGGCTGCCACATCAATCTTCCGCTTCTTTGGCGCATTTCCAGCTCTTTTCCTCAACAATGGATGGATGTTTTTCTCCGGGTGTCGCTCCTTTTCATTGGGCTTTGGCACCACCCCAGCATTGTAGCACAGCTGTGTGATCAGTGACAGAAAGAATAGGCTCCTGGACAGCTCTGCTACCACCTCTGCCATCTCATCATAAATAATCTGCCCGACATTCACCGGGATTTCATCCATGATGGCACATATTATTCTTGCCTTCTCAAGTGTTACCTCTATCTCATTTTTGGACGGCATGATGCGAGCACAAATGATGGAGAGCCAAGTCTTGGCCTCTGCAGTAAACTCTGCCGACTCTATCCTGGAATGATTTTTGATCCAGTCGGGTGTCTGTCCGCCATACAAATGATCAATGTACCACTGCAACCCTGCTTCTTGGGCTCAATTTCTGTAAACCTGGTTGTCAGCATTGGGCAGGTGGTAGAGTGCATTGATCGCCTCAGGACTTACCCTTACTTTTTTTCCCCTCACAGTAACTACCAACTCATCAGCAAAGTTTGCCTCCAAAGCATTAGCATAAAACTCGCGGATGACTTCATGGTTGGCTGGCCTAGGATCAGCTGCAAAACACATCCACCACTAGTTATCAATCTCCCATGGAACTCAGGCCATCGGTTCTCCAGATCAGTCAGAGCATCTAAGGGAAGAGAAGGTGGTGGCATCATAGTAATCTTCCACGGAAGCCTGTGCACCGGACGTTTGAATATTTTCCAAGGGTGTTGAGTCCTTTTTTTTTTTTGAAGTGTAAAGTGCCTATAAAAAAATTAATCATGTCAAACAATTATAAGGACACTTTAAACAATGTATTTAGGGGTAATTGGTCCAAAGAAACCATTTAAAAAGCATTTGGAACCATGTTGTGCAAGCTCACTGGTTTGCTGCCTGGGCGGTTATGAACTGCGATCGCAGAAAACGGTCCGCGATCGCGGCGAGCAAAGGCTGTGAAACCCTGCGATCGTAGCCCAGTTCACACGATCGCGTTGAACAAATGGCCGCTGCCCAGGTGCTGAAGCTACGGGATCGCAGACGGATTATTGCGATCGCGATGAAGAAAATAGAAGCCCAGAAGATTTAGACCTACGCGATCGTGGAAATAGGCATCGCGATCGCGGAGGTCGTCTTCATCGTCCAGTGATGATTTCTTTCAGGCATACTAACAAACACAAAGTGGGTCTCATTTTGTTTTTACAGATTCAAGTACCCACTCTATGGATTTCTCCCCAAATTTTACACAACTCTACACCTACACTCAACCAATCTAACAGCAAGCAAGCACACAAGAGGTAAATTTCCCCGATTTCAACAGAGGAAAAACAATTTTCAAGCCCTAAAAATCCCACTTTGGGGCTGCCCAGTTTATGAGTTCCACAAAATTTCGAAAAACAACTGAAGTATAGTGTTAGGAATCTACATACCTAGAGGGTGATGACCAAAGGATGCAACAAAGATGAAAACCAACCGGATTTATTTGCGTACAGGGGCTTGGGGGAACAGTGAAGAGCTTTTGCCTTTTTGTTCTTGGTTTACAGCAAAGAGACTGAGTGTTTAATTTCACCAGGCGTTTTAACCCAGTCCACTTACCCGTTAACTGCGATCGCAGTCAGAGCGTCGCGACCGCGATGTGTTAATCACATTGAATCCTGTGATCGTGTGTGCGTTCCTGTGATCGCGTAGAGTAAGAAATTATTCTACTCTCCGTGATCGCGTACTAGTCTCCGCGATCGCGATTAATTAAAAAAAAAATTGCTGAGTTTCTTGCTAACATTCTGCGATCGCATTTTTGCATTATGAATCACATCTGCGATCGCAGAATGTGTTGGGGGCGTCGCAGACTTGGGCAGAATGGTTGCCCAGCAAATTATTTTTGTTGTCTTGCACTGGTTTTGACCACCCGGTGCCCCCGACCTACTCAAATCAACTCCGAAAAATGTGAAACTTGGAAGATTGGTTAGAAAAAATATAATAAGCTATTCTAAAAAGGAAAATTTCAATAATGACTAAAACGATGGGTTGCCTCCCACCAAGCGCCGCATTTAACATTGTGGCACGACACAAATTAACTTTACCACTTTTCTCGCCACTTGGATGATATGAATTGAGCGCCAAGCTTGGAATCAAGATTGTGACCACGGGCGGTGGGGGGTGGTAAGTAGATGACCGAGTCAAGCCTCAATTTCTTCATTTTGCACTTCTTGGCCTTTATGTGAGGAATGTCATTTTGCTTTCTTGGTTCTTCAAATTGCAAGATGTATGGTATGATTTTTTCCTCCTCGCAACGCTCCATTGACTCGTGTAGTTCAACTCCCCTTTTACCACACAATTCCAATGTTGAGAAATGCTTGGAATGCGCCTTCAAACTTCCAACTTGCAAATTTTTCCAGATTTTGACATCCTCATTTTCCCCCGGAATTGAGTCAATTTCAACCAAATTTTCAATCACTCCGGTTGACTCAAATTCCATATTTTTGTTGGCATCCAAAATACTCATGGAGTCGGTTGGCGGATGTTCAAGATTTTATTCCTCAAAGTAACGCTCACTCTCACCCTCGGAATTGAATTCTTCTTGACTTCCATCCACACTTTCAACTTGAGATGCACGATGAGTTTCAATCAATGCTTGCATTTGATCCTCCAAAGTGCGTATGTGTTCATCATTCATGTTTCAATTCCTCAAGAGCAAGGTTGTGCTTTTCCTCATTTTCAAGAATGGCCTCCAACATAAGCATCATCCTCTTATTTTGAGCATTTGAGAGTTCTTCTTGGCTTTGTTCAAGTGCCAAGGAAGAATTGTCAATTTCTTGGCTTTCACTCACCTCCAAGACTTTTTGAACCCTTGAAGCTTCAAGCATTGCATCCATTTGTGAGTGTAGCCTTTCTAGTGCCAAATCATTTTGAAGACTAGTCTCCAAAAGTTCTTCCAAAGAATTTTGCTCACGGTTTCCTTCTTCAAGTAAGCACTCCAGCATGAGCTTGAACTCTCCATTTCTACCATTCACAATTTCCTCCTCTTCATGGCCCCTAAAATTTCCATCACAAAAAGTAGATACATCAAAGTGGGGGCTCGGGGATGTGATGACCCAAAAGGTCATCCTAAGTAATTCCAGCTAAATCTGTATTTCGAGGCCTCGAAAGCCTCCGTTAATCTCACCTTGATATGCGTGCGCAGCCCTAGGTAGGTAGTCGGGAAGCTTCCATGTGAAAATTTGATAAAAATGGGATTTTTGAATTGAATAATTGAATAAAGTCGACTTTGGTAAGCATTTTTGGTAAACGGATACGGACCCATGATGTGACAGTCCCGGAGGATCCGTATGAAAATATGGGACTTGGGCGTATGCCCGGAATCGAATTCCGAGGTCCCAAGCCCGAGAAATGAATTTTTAAAGAAAATTGTTTTCTGGAAATAATAAAGGATTTTGAAAATGAGTAATTATGTGAAAGCCGTGTTATCGGGCCCGTATTACGGTTCCGGAGCCCGGAACAGGTTTATTATATGTTATTTGTCCTATCTGTGAAATTTGGTGTAAAACGGACTTGATTTGACGGGTTTCGGATCAAAATGAGAGATTTAGAGTTAGTAAAGTTTTGAGGATGTTCATAAAACTTGAAATTTGGTTAGGAATGTGATTTTATGCTACCGAGGTCCGAATGCAATTCCGAGGCCGGGAATAGTTCCGCTACGTTATTTATGACTTGTCTGCAAAATTTGAAGTCGTTCCGAGTTGTATGGGTCGGTTCGGCGCATCGTTATAGAATTCTAGAATTTCAAATTTCTTAAGTTTTGAATTCAGGGGTTTTGGAGGGTGATTTTGAGTTTTAACGTTGTGTTGAGTGTTCCGTGGGCTCGATCAAGTCCGTTTAATGATTTGGGACTTGTTGGTATATTTGGACGGGGGCTCGGGTGGGCCCAGGTGCCTCCCGGACCCTGCACGAGGCCAAAAAACCAGCAAAAATCACTGCTGGTGCACAGCAGCTGGTGTGACCGCAGGTGCGGGACCGCACCCGTGGTCCAGGCCTTCGCAGGTGCGACCTCTTCCGCAGGTGCGATCAAAACTCCGCAAGTGCGAGCTCAGGGTCCCAGACCCTTTTCCGCAGGGGCGATGAATTTCTCGCAGGCGCGTGACCGCACTTGCGGTCCTAAGGTCACAGGTGCGGAAACCCTTGTTGGCAACCCCTCTTAAATGTCCAAAATTTCAGGTTTTCTTTCTTTTATCCACCATCAACCTCCATTAGAGAGCATCCAAGTTTGGGCAGCACCTTCCACGACCACCCACTGTAAGAGGTAAGTTAAACCCCATAAACTTCTAGTTTTAACATTAATTCCTAGTTAAATTCACTGCTAAATCATCTAAAAATCATAGAATTAGGTAGTAATTTTAGGGTTCTTGAGGATTTTGTGACTTTCCATGTTAGGCCATGAATTCTTGTATAAATCACATAATTTCGATCCTTAGACTCCGGGTAATTGGTTCCTTCATGAATTTTCAAAAATCTGAACGTGTGGGCCCGGGGTCGAATTTTAGTAGTCTTGGAATAATAGTAGGAAATGTATAATTAGGCTTGGGAATTGGTTTATTGAGTACTTATTGATGTTAATAAATCCATTATGTCTAGATATTACCGATTCGGAGTTGGATTCGAGAGGGAAGGCTGTGATTGAGGCTTGACTTGCATTTTTGGAACCGAGGTAAGTGTTTGGCCTAACCACAGCTTGAGGGATTAGGTATAGAGTCTTATTTGCTATGTGTAACTCATGTCCAACGTATAGGCGTGGTGACGAGTGCCTATATGTTGCGATCAAGCATGCTCGTGAGTCAATTTTGAACAAACTTACTGTGTTCTTAATATTCCCCGTACTATGAGTAATTGGTGAATTAGTAGTGATACCTTGATGTTGTTTCATGACGTGGGGAGTTATTGAGTTATTTGTTTCAGTTGAGGCTTACACTGTGAAATTGTATTTCTGATGCGAGGTTGGTTATAGCTGAGACCCTTGTCGGGCATTTGTTGAGTTTGTAATTGATGATTTCTCCTTGCCGGGACAATAGAATTTTATTGAGCATTTCCATGCACTTGAGACTTCTTAATGTTGACTTTCACATTATATTGTTGCTTTGTTTTATTATTTGTCGCACGAGGGGACATGCCGTGCCGACTGTTTGTTACTTATCACACGAGGGGACATGCCGTGTTGATCACTGATTATTATATACGCACGAGGGGACATTCCGTGCCGAGTGATTGTGAGGTTATGCACGAGGGGACATTCCGTGCCGAGTGTTATTATATACGCACGAGGGGACATACCGTGCCGAGTGATTGTGAGGTTATGCACAAGGGGACATGCCGCGCCTTAGGATGTTCATTATTTGTTTGAGAAGTTAAATC
>ML260077.1:17339-60675 GCA_005239495.1 Nicotiana undulata | reverse complement strand
GTCACCTTCTACTCTTCACTTTCAGCTCTGTCTTACTTTATATTTCAAAGACAGTCCTATGTACTCATTTTCAGACCTTTGTTTTAGTAATCTCTTAGATAGTTCGTGAGTATGTGACACCAGTTCTGGGATTTGTATATGGGTTTTATTTCGAAATTGTTATGTTATATTTTGGTTATTTGTTAACTTTCACATTGCGGACCATCGATGCCTTAGTTATCTTGTTCGTTTTAGTTGTTAATGAGTTTTATTTAGTTCAAACGTTGGCTTGTCTAGCGGGTTGGCTGTTAGTCGCAGTCATGGCCTGAAGGTGGGATTTCGGGTCGTGACAGGGGAGGGGACGGATAAATACAAAAAATCATCCCAATGACCATTTTGGCAACCACACCTATCACAAATACTCCACTCATGGGTTTGAAATTGTGCGCACAAGTCATCCCCAGGAAAGTTTAAACAATTTTGCCACGAGTGTGGTCCTCCAAAATAAGGACAAGGGTCATCAAAATATGAACAACTACCATACGACCAATATTCATTATATGATGCCATATTTTTTTATGAAAAATTAAGAAAATAAACAAGAAAAAAAAATAATTACACAAATATTCACAAGTTTGGATCAAAGCACTTAAGTTTACTTCTCCAACAACCTAAGTTACGCCAATTGTTCCCCGGCAACGGCGCCAAATTTTGATACGCTCAATTTACACCTTAAAAGAGTGCAAGCGATCGTTGTCAAATATAGTAACCCAACAAGGTTGGGATCGAATCCCACAGAGAACAATATGAGGGCGATTAGGAATGCTAGAGAGTTATCACATATCGTGCAATGCCAAACAAATAAGATTTTGGGTTTTGTAAAGTGTTTATAACTAAATGTGAAAATATAAACTAACCTAGAAAGCGAGTAAAATGATCAATGGCAACAAGAGTGAATGCATCGGGTATTACACTCAAGTAACGATCCAATGTATTTCACGATTTTACAAATAAGAGTGAGTTATGTTGATTAGCCAAGGATAATATTTCTTAATTAGCTTTTCCCAAAGACTAACAAGACTTCCTAAATGAATTATTCCTAGCCCAATTAGGAGATTAAGCACTTCCGGGTTTGGCTACAAGTAGTTCAATCCTATCCCTAGGTAGAATCTATAAAATGAGGGTTAAATCCTCAAGTTCTTGTTAATTAATCTTTCCCAACCCCAAATAATCTTTTCCAAAATTAATTCGGAGTTAATGGGCGAGTCCTAGGGTTAGCTAATCCCTTTGGAAACATTAAAGAACAAGAATAATTAAAATAACAAACACCCACTTCATAAATATAATAAAATCGTTCAATACATAAGCACAACAAGGTATTTAATCCACACTTTAAATATGAAGATTCCCATAAACAAGATTCAAAGTGTTGGAAAAATACTACACACTTAGATATTCAATACGAAATAAGGAAATGAAGAAATAAACATAAATGGGTAATAAATCCTTAACCAAAATGATGAAATCTTCAAGACCCAAGTGTGTGTGCAAAGCCCTAACTTCAATACTTCTTATTCTCTCTCAAAATTATATTTACAAAGCCAAAAGATATGTCCAAATATATGCCCAGCTTGACTGCTAGGTCGATTATATGGATGGGTTGGGGATAAAAATGTGAAATACCAAAACTGCCCAGTTTTCGCCCAGCTCTTGTTCTCCGCGATCGCGGAACTATGTTTGCGATCGCGTAGGCATTGCTCCTGAAGTTCTGCGATCGCGTGACCACGTCCGCGATCGCGTAAGGTTTAGTCCTCAAGTTCTGCGATCGCGTGTATCCTTTTGTGATCGCATAGTACATTTCAGAGCAGGGGTCACATTTCTTCTCCGCGATCGCGTAATCAACTGTGCGATCGCGGTTCACACTCTTGTTGACTTCTGCGATCGCAGGTCAAACCTTGCGATCGCGAATAGCATCTGACTTCAGTCATTTTCCTTCATTTTGGCCTATTTTGACTTGATTTCTTCCATTTCTTCTCTAAATCACATAATACCTAAAAATTGCCAATAAACCTCAGAAAATTTCCTAGTTTTCTATCAAAATTACACCAAAGTCTAAATTTTGAGAGGAGATAAGTTGGTAAAATACTAATTTATCATAAATATGTCTTCTTCAAATCAATCTAAGAGAGTCATTAACATAGATGATCTGACTCCCTCTTCAGCTCCGACGCGGAGCAGGACAGGCGGCATGTTTAAGGTTTAGGTTCTACTCCCTCCAGGGGTTCTTACTCTTCTCGAGTTACTCCCCCACCTTCTTCTAGGTCTTTATCTTCTCCGAGGGCTAGGGCTTCTAGATCTTCGTCTAAAGGTAGAGAACACAATGAACCTTTGCGAGAGCCGAGGGTCGATGAAATAGTACCTGCGGAATTCTCTTTTGCTAGGGATAGTCAGGCCCTTACAGATCATCTTTCTTCATTGTCGTCTCTTGACAGTGCTCACAAGTACCCTACACAGATTACCGAAGGTTTGATACCTCTTGTACGCAGGGACTGTTTCTGGAAGCATGAGTTTCCTGTTGTCGTTCCCAATAGTAATAAAAGAATAACCTCTTACAAGGCTGGGCATTGTTTTGTTTATACTTATCCCTTAACATTAGGATTCAAGCCTCCCATCGACCCAGTTATCATCGAGTTTTGTCGATTCTTTAAAATTTTCTTGGGACAAGTCGGTCCTCTCGTGTGGCGAGTTGTTTCGTGTCTTAGATATTTGGCTAACTTAGCTTCGGTCCCCTTTACCTTTCGTCATCTCATTCACCTTTATTCTCCAATATTATTCCGCCAGGGAATTTTTACTCTCGCGGCCAAGAGTAAGAGGGTGTTAGTAACTCATGATGACGATAAAGATCGAGGGTGGTACCTCCGGTATGTTGTTGTTCCTATTGTTGGTTTAGTAGGCGAATAAAATCTTCCCTTCCTTGAGAAGTGGAATTTTACACGTGGGTACAGTTTTGCTCACATTCCTTTCCTTTTGCTTTAGATACTTTATCTGTACCGTAACTATTTCTTCTCTTTGCAGCAATCATGGGAACCATCGAGAATGTCTCCAATTTCCGAGATTGGGTAGAAAAACTTTTGTTAACTACTCCGTTAGAAGAACGCTCATGGAAATACCTCTCCGGGAAGTTCGGTCGGAGAGTTAAGACTCACGTTAAATGAAGTTTTTGTTTTTACTTCTTCCCTCCTTCGATCTTTATTTGACCCTTTTCATTTGACAGGGTTTCCTGCTCGTGGAGTTTCTGTTGCATCCGTGTCTGCTCCAAAGTTGTCCTTGGAAAAGGCCCAGGAGATCATTTCAGGATCCTCTTCTTCAAAGAGAAAAGTAAGTGGGTCAAGGACCTTAGAAGAGGAGGAGGAAGAGGAGGGTTCTTTAGTCCATAGGTCACGCAGGAGGAAGGTGGTCTCTGACGACGAGTCTACACTTGCTATTGATCCACCCGCGCCTGAAGCTGAACTTTCTGCCCCTGAGGATGCTACTCCCTCTCCCGTGCGTGAATCAATGGATCTCCTATTCCGTTAAGGTTTTGGTTCTGTTGCTGATGAAGCTTCCCTGGCTATTTTCTCTCCTTCTGCTCTTAAAGAACTTCCACCAACTACTCCTGTTATTACTCTTGCTCCTATTGATATTCCTGCTCATGTCATTGCTCCCTCTCCCGTGGCTTTTTCTGCTCCTCAGACTTCCTTGCTCGTGGCTCCCTCATTGTCACGACCCGAAATCCCACCTTCAGGGCGTGACTGCGTCTAACGTTGAACCTGCTAGACAAGCCAACGTGCACATCTAAACCCCCGTATAACACCAGTTTAATACTATTTAACGAAAACACTTTATAGTTCTAAACGGCGGAAATGATAAATGATTCAAAAGCTACTTGAAATAGTAAATACAAACGTCGCTTAATGCCCCAAAACCGGGAGTCACAACTTCACGAACTGTCTATTGAACGCTAAATACAAAGTCTAAAAGAAAATACATAATTGTCTCTGGAACTAGAGAATAAGACAAGACAATATGAGTTCTAAGGATAGGAGAGACGCCAAGGCCCACGAACGCCATCGGGTATACCTTGAAGCCTCGGTGATGGACTGAAGGAGACTCCCTCAATGTTGTCCATAGGGTCCGGGTGCGGGATCTGCACAACATTAAGAAGTGCAGTGTAGTATCAGTACAACCGACCCCATGTACTGAGTAAGTGCCGAGCCTAACCTCGGCCAAAGTAGTGACGAGGCTAGACTTGACAACGGTAATCTACCTGTACAGTTCTACAAGATATAGCACAGACAAATGCAGAAATAACCAGATAAGCATGGGATAGGGGAACAGTTAATGGGGGTAACAAGTGGGAGATAAGAACGATTAATTAACACATAGGAGAAATCAAGAGAGCAAATTAACAAGAATGCTAACGTAACAAGTATAAATGCGAGCAATGTATGCAATGGCACGGCATCACCCTTCGTGCTTTTACACTCTTCCTCACAATGCGATGTATGATATAAGATAATGTAAATCATGGCACGGCACCACCCTTCGTGCTTTTACTCTCTTCCTCACAATGCGATGTATGATATAAGATAATATAAATCATGGCACGGCATCACCCTTCGTGCTTTTACTCTCTTCCTCACAATGCGATGTATGATATAAGATAATATAAATCATGGCACGGCATCACCCTTCGTGCTTTTACTCTCTTCCTCACAATCCGATGTATGATATAAGATAATATAAATCATGACACGGCATCACCCTTCGTGCTTTTACTATCTTCCTCACAATCCGATGTATGATATAAGATAATATAAATTATGGCACGGCATCACCCTTCGTGTTTTTACTCTCTTCCTCACAATGCAATGTATGATATAAGATAATATAAATTATGGCACGACATCACCCTTCGTGCTTTTACTCTCTTCCTCACAATGTGATGTATGATATAAGATAATATAAATTATGGCACGGCATCACCCTTCGTGCTTTTACTCTCTTCCTCACAATGCGATGTATGATATAAGATAATATAAATCATGGCACGGCATCACCCTTCGTGCTTTTACTCTCTTTCTCACTATACATTTTATGATGTAATCAATGTAAATCATGGAACGACATCACCCTTCGTGCTTTACACTCTTCCTCACCAAAACAATGACAAATATCAAATGGCAAGGAATGTAGCATAGTGGCAATACACATCATAATCACCCAGCAAGGGGAATATCTCAGTCAATATCATAACAGTTGCCCGGCAAGGGTCTCAGCTATAAATAATCTTTTCACATATATCCTTTATAGTTGGGTCCTCAATAGAACCATCACATCGCAAGTTCATCAACAAGGGTTTTCAACAACACTCAACTTCCAAGTAGAGACAATTTCATAATACACTGAATATGGAAGTAATAATAAGAATTTCATGAAAAATGGACTCACGGGCATGCTTGACACACAATGCATAGGTACTCGTCACCTCACCTATGCATTGAACATGATAAACACTTAGCACATAGCATACAATACCTATTCCCTTACCAAAGCTAGGCAAGACACTTACCTCGGGTCCAAGAATAGCAATTCAAGCTTCTAACACCGCCTTTCCTTTTGAATTCAACTCCAAAACGACAATATCTAGACATAATTAACTTATTAACATCAATAATGACTCATTAATACAATCCCATGGCCTAAATATACAATTCCTGGCATTCTTCCAAAAATACCAAAATTTGACCCGGGCCCGTTTGGTCCAAACACGAGGCTCGGACCAAAACCTAATTACGCATACCCCCACGAGTTCAAATATATGATTTGTTTTGAAATCCGACCCCAAAATGAGGTTGAGTTATCCAAAATCCCATAAGCCCTAACTCTATCCAAAACCCCTAATTTCCACTTTGTTTCCATGATTTTAGACCTAGGTTCTAGTGTTTGATGAAGAAAAACGGAAGAATTAGGAGCTAGGATCACTTACCCAAGTGGTTATGGAGGGAAACTAGCTTGGAGGTCGTCAATGGGGCTTTGGAGAAGAAGGAGTTGATGAAGAAGTGGAAATCCCGAAATAGCATTTTGTTTTTGACTTAAGGAAATAACTGGGCAAAAATACACTCTGCGATCGCAGAAGGGGAGTTGCGATCACAGAAGAGAACTTGGCTGAACCTATGCGATCGCAGGAGGGCTTATGCGATCGCGTAACACTGAGACCTCACCCTATGCAATCGCAGGTCCCTACACGCGACCACACTGAATCAACTACCCCCAGCCTACCTAATGCACTATGCGATCGCGGAGGCTGCTATGCGATCACATAGTGTAACAGACTACTCCCCAGGCACGAAGCTATGCGATCGCGGACCAATCAATGCAATCGCATAGAGTAAAGGAACAGACACCAGAAAAATGCAAATACACCAGATGTTTTCCACTTTTTACAACCCGTTAGCTACCCGAAACTCACCCGAGCCCTCGGGTCTCAAAACGAAAAACACACACAACTCCCAAATCATCCCACAGACTTATTCAAGTTTTTAAATCACCAAAATATCATCAAAATCAAGGAATTAAGCCTCAAAACTCATAAAATTTCCTTAAAATTTCATAAGGCTTAATTATTTCAATTTTAATCTTAATCACGTCATTTCAAGTCCGTTTTACACCAAATTTCACAGATAAGTCACATAACATATATTAAACCTGTTCCGGGCTCCGGAACCATAATACGGTCCCGGTAACACGGTTTCCACATCAATTATCATTTTTAGAAACCTTTATTATTTTCAGAAAATAATTTTCTTTAAAAATTCATTTCTCGGGTTTAGGACCTCGGAATTCTATTCCAGGCATACGCCCGAGTCCCATATTTTCCTACGGACCGTCAAATCACAGGTCCGGGTCCGTTTACCAAAAATGCTGACCAAAGTCAACTCTATTCCGTTAATTTATAAAATTCCATTTTCATCAAGTTTTCACATAAGAGCTTCCCGGCAACACGCCCGGGCTGCGCACGCATATCGAGGTGAGATTAATGGAGGCTTTCGGGGCCTCGGAACACAGATTTAGCTAGATTTACTTAGGATGACCTTTTGGGTTATCACAATCTCCACCTCTAAAACAAAAGTTCGTCCTCGAACGGACATTGAAAAGTACCTGAGTCTGAGAAAAGATATGGATAACGACTCCTCATATCGGACTCGGACTCCCAAGTAGCTGCCTCGGCAGGCTGACCTCTCCACTGAACACGAACCGAAGGATAGCTCTTCGATCTCAACTGACGAACCTGCCTAGCTAAAATGGCTACCGGCTCCTCCTCATAAGTTAGATCCTTGTCCAACTGGACGCCGCTGAAGTCAAGAACATGAGAAGGATCTGCAATGTACCTCCGGAGCATAGATACGTGAAACACTGGATGTACGGCTGATAAATGCGGCGGCAAGGCAAGTTTGTAGGCCACCTCTCCTACCTTGTCCAAAATCCCAAATTGACCAATGTACCTAGGGCTCAACTTGACCCTCTTCCCGAACCTCATCACGCCCTTCATAGGCGACACTCTAAGAAACACCTTATCTCCTATCATGAAAGCCAAATCTCGCACTCTGCGATCTGCATAACTCTTTTGCCTGGACTGAGCCGTACGAAGTCTATCCTGAATAATCTTCACCTTGTCCAAGGCATCCTGGACTAACTCAGAACCCAACAATCTAGCATCTCCAGGCTCAAACCATCCAACTAGAGACCGACACCGCCTACCATACAACGCCTCATACGGCGCCATCTGAATGCTCGACTGATAGCTATTGTTGTAGGCAAACTCCACTAAAGGCAAGAACCGGTCCCATGAACCCCCAAAATCAATAACACAGGCCCGCAACATATCCTCCAAAATCTGAATGGTATGCTCGGACTGTCCGTCCGTCTGAGGATGAAACGTTGTGATCAATCTGTGTGCCCAACTCTCGCTGAAATACTCTCCAAAAATGGGAGGTAAACTGAGTACCTCGGTCTGATATAATAGATATGGGCACCCCATGCAATCTAACAATCTCTCTTATGTAAATCTTTGCCAACTTCTCTGTTGAATACGACACTGATACTGGAATGAAATGCGTTGACTTGGTCAGCCTATCCACAACAACCCAAAATGCATCAACCATCCTCTGAGTCCGTGGGAGTCCAACTACAAGGTCCATGGTGATACGCTCCCACTTCCACTCAGGAAGTTGAATCTGCTGCATCAAAACACTGGGTCTCTGGTGCTCATACTTAACCTGTTGACAATTCAGGCACCGAGCTACATAAGCTACAATATCCTTCTTCATCCTACGCCATCAATAATGTTGCCGCAAGTCCTGATACATCTTTACGGCGCCCAGATGAATGGAATATCGGGAATTATGAGCCTCCTGTAGTAACAACTCATGAATGCCATCGACATCGGGTACACAAATACGACCCTGCATTCTCAAAACCCCGTCGGCATCAACTGTGACCTGCTTGGCACGTCTGTGCCGAACCGTATCTCTAAGAGAACATAAACAACGATCATCATACTGCCTGGAATGAATACGATCATACAATGAAGAACGAGCGACGGTATGGGTCAAAACACTGCCACCCTCAGAAACCTCCAACCTCACAAATCGGTTGGCTAACGCATGAACATCCAAAGCAAGAGGTCGCTCTCCAACTGATAAACAGGCAAGACTACCCATGCTAACTGACTTCCGGCTCAAGGCATCGGCCACCACATTGGACTTCCCCGGATGATAGAGGATAGTAATATCATAATCCTTCAGCAACTCTAACCACCTTCTCCGCCTCATGTTCAACTCCTTTTTCTTAAACAAGTATTGCAAACTCTTGTGATCAGTGAATACCTCACATGCTACCCCATACAAATAGTGCCTCCAAATCTTCAAGGCATGAACAATAACTGCAAGCTCCAAGTCGAAAACTGGATAATTCTTCTTATGAACCTTCAACTGACGAGAAGCATAGGCCATGACCTTGCCATCCTGCATCAACACTGCACTAATCCCAATCCGTGAAGCATCACAATACGCGGTATACGGTCCTGAACCTGTGGGCAAAACTAACACTGGTGTCGTGGTCAAGGATGTCTTGAGCTTCTGAGAGCTCGCCTCGCACTCATCCGACCACCTGAACTGGGCACCCTTCTGAGTCAACCTGGTCATCGGGGCTGCAATCGGTGAAAAGCCCTCCACAAATCGGCGATAATAACCTGTTAGGACCAAGAAATTCCGAATCTCCGTAGCTGAAGTGGGCCTAAGCCAATCTCTAAATGCTAAAACCTTCTTGGGATCCACCTGAATACCCTCTGCCGACACAACGTGGCCCAGAAATGCTACAGAACTCAACCAAAACTCGCACCTAGAAAAACTTGGCGTACAACTGCCTATTCCTTAGAGTCTGGAGGACGACCCGAAGATGCTGCTCATGCTCCTCTCACTACGGGAATATATCAAGATATCATCAATAAACACAATCACGAATGAGTCCAAATAAGTCCTGAACACCCGATCCATAAACTCCATGAAAGCCGCGGGGGCATTCGTCAACCCAAACGACATAACCAAAAACTCATAATGCCCATAACGAGTGTGAAAGGTCGTCTTATGAACATCTGACGCCCTGATCCTCAGCTGATGGTAATCAGATATCGAGTCTATCTTGGAAGACACTGTAGCACCCTGAAGCTGATCAATTAAGTCATCAATCCTCGACAAAGGATACTTATTCCTAATAGTAACCTCATTCAACTGCCGGTAGTCAATACACATCCTCATCGAGCCATCTTGTTTCTTGACAAACAACACTGGAGCACCCCAAGGAGAAACACTAGGCCTAATGAAGCCTTTATCCAACAGATCCTGCAATTGCTCCTTTAATTCCATCAGCTCTGTTGATATCGAGATATGATGCTTGAAAACCTCGCAATCATCCAAAATAGCGTGTCCCATCTAACGACACTTAGGCGGGCACCTATCTTGAAGGTTAGGCTCCCTAATTGGCACGAATTGGCGAATTACACACAAATAGTTAATTAGTTTATTTATTCATTTATTTATTTATCTATTAATATTAATATTATTATTATTATTATTATTATTATTATTATTATTATTATTATTATTTTGTACATATTTAATAAGTTTAACAAGCATGACTCCCTATCCGCACTAAATTAAGGAAAGAAAACAAAACAAAAATTTAATTCACAAGGGAGAATTTTAAACACAAGAATTTCCATCACAAGGGTCTTGTCTTTACATAGCTTCCACCGCCGCTCGTAGCCCGGCTAAAACATACCAAATCATAATGACACGCGAGGATTTCGTCCTCAATCCTGAATCACAAGCAATATGCATATCGTGCCAATCGAAACATTCCATTTCCTTCATTTAAATATTTTTCGTTATGCAAAATTTCAACACGTAATGGTAAACATAGTTATCTCCATAGAATTTCTCAATACAAGTATTCACACAAGTAGATTTTTAGAGTTACGAAGCTCCCGAAAGTGGAGCATATTAGAAGAATTTTATTAGATATGCATAACCGAATTAAGTTCAGAAAATCATTACTTATATTAATTCGAGACTTGTTCTTGCAATGAAACCATTCAATGTAACGACCTCATCCATACCATAGAAAATATATCAACAGACTGGTCTCCACCTCAAGGAATCTAACCTCCACTTTCGACATTCCGACTCCTTTCTCCCTAGGTGGTCATGTAGTTGAGTTGTAGCTGCAATGGGGCACGTAGCCTGAGTGCTCTGATGAAATATGACTCTCCCAATTCTAGGGAAATTCCTACCACTAACCGACATAAAGTGTCATCCTACCCTGAGTCGTCCATTTATACAATCATTTTTGAGTCCTTTAATGAGTCTGGGGACTCGTCCTCTGGCTATACGAACCAACGTAGGAGTGTGACGGGTTAACTTATCGAACCTGATGGCCTATTCCGATACCGTCTTATGACCCGACACAGCCGTAACTTCCACGCCGAGTAGACTTTTGTAGACTTCAAGTTGTTTGAATAACTCCTTTGGTACTGAGGTATAGGGTTATTAAGGATGTAGACGTACCGAAATTCCCAGCTTTATCACTTGCAAAAATCCTCGGCCTTATACATTCCAAACCAAAACTGATATGACACGTGGCCTCTCAATCTATTCCTTGACAATGGACCTCCCCACGTGGCACAAGTCATAGGTCACAATACCTAATAATCCACGATGTTAAACTTCACAGCTCATATAAATCAATCCCATTGCTTTACACTTATTCCCATGGTGTGCAATACCTCATAGAGGCGGTCAAGAAAATCATGTGGGTCTTCAAAAGATAAACCACTTAAAATGGAGTGGAAATTGTTTGGTAACTTGTCCAACCTCAATACACGGACTAGTGCATCCTGCAACCATGGAGTAGCTATAATTCCTTCCGGAATCTAATCTAGTCCACATATACTGACTGAACTAGGACCTCCACATCTAGATCCATTTGAGACTGTACAATAAGTGTTGATGCTCGAGCTTTAGACTGCACTCTGCTTCTGTCTCTTCCCTTGCTCGTAGCTGCCATTAGGGCTTCATCTCTTGTCCGGTCGTAGATGCTTCGCATGTTGTCGAGATTAGTGAGAGGACAAGAGTAGGCAAGTTCAATCATCAATTATAGAATAAATTCGCACGATGGAGATGAAGAAATATGGAGTTATTCCTAACTTTGCAGCCTCTGGGGGATAAATAAAGACGTCTCAGTACCGATCCCTCAGACTCTACCAAGTTTGTCCATAAGTTGTGAGAACTAAGCAACCTAGTGCTCTGATACCAACTTGTCACTACCCAAAATCCCACCTTCAGGCCGTGACTGCGTCTAACGTTGAACCCGCTAGACAAGCCAATGTGCACAACTAAACCCCTGTATAACACCAGTTTAACAGTATTTAACGAAAACACTTTATAGTTCTAAACAGCGGAAATGATAAATGATTCAAAAGCTACTTGAAATAGTAAATAAAAACGTCGCTTAATGCCCCAAAACCGGGAGTCACAACTTCACGAACTGTCTATTGAACGCTAAATACAAAGTCTGAAAGAAAATACATAATTGTCTCTGGAACTAGAGAATAAGACAAGACAATATGAGTTCTAAGGATAGGAGAGACGCCAAGGCCCACGAACGCCAGCGGGTACACCTTGAAGCCTCGGTGGTGGACTGAAGGAGACTCCCTCAACGCTGTCCACAGGGTCCGGGTGCGGGATCTGCACAACATTAAGAAGTGCAGTGTAGTATCAGTACAACCGACCCCATGTACTGAGTAAGTGCCGAGCCTAACCTTGGCCAAAGTAGTGACGAGGCTAGACTTGACAACGATAATCTACCTGTACAGTTCTACAAGATATAGCACAGACAAATGCAGAGATAACCAGATAAGCATGGGTTACGGGAACAGTTAATGGGGGTAACAAGTGAGAGATAAGAACGATTAATTAACACGTAGGAGAAAGCAAGAGAGCAAATTAACAAGAATGTTAACGTAACAAGTATAAATGCGAGCAATGTATGAAATGGCACGGCATCACCCTTCGTGCTTTTACTCTCTTCCTCACAATGCGATGATGATATAAGATAATATTAATCATGGCACGGCACCACCCTTCGTGCTTTTACTTTCTTCCTCACAATGCAATGTATGATATAAGATAATATAAATCATGGCACGGCATCACCCTTCGTGCTTTTACTCTCTTCCTCACAATGTGATGTATGATATAAGATAATATAAATCATGGCACGGCATCACCCTTCGTGCTTTTACTCTCTTCCTCACAATGTGATGTATGATATAAGATAATATAAATCATGGCACGGCATCACCCTTCGTGCTTTTACTCTCTTCCTCACAATGCGATGTATGATATAAGATAATATAAAACATGGCACAGCATCACCCTTCGTGCTTTTAATCTCTTCCTCGCAATGCGATGTATGATATAAGATAATATAAATCATGGCACGGCATCACCCTTCGTGCTTTTACTCTCTTCCTCACAATGCGATGTATGATATAAGATAATATAAATCATGGCACGGAATCACCCTTCGTGCTTTTACTCTCTTTCTCACTATATATTTTATGATGTAATCAATGTAAATCATGGCACGGCATCACCCTTCGTGCTTTACACTCTTCCTCACCAAAACAATGACAAATATCAAATGGCAAGGAATGTAGCATAGTGGAAATACACATCATAATCACCCAGCAAGGGGAATATCTTAGTCAATATCATAACAGTTGCCCGGCAAGGGTCTTAGCTATAACCAATATTTTCACATATATCCTTTATAGTTGAGTCCTCAATAGAACCATCACATTGCAAGTTCATCAACAAGGGTTTTCAACAACAATCAACTTCCAAGTATAGACAATTTCATAATACACTAAATATGGAAGTAATAATAAGAATTTCATAAAAAATGGACTCACGGGCATGCTTGAAACACAATGCATAGGTACTCGTCACCTCACCTATGCATTGAACATGATAAACACTTAGCACAAAGCATACAATAACTATTCCCTTACCAAAGCTAGGCAAGACACTTATCTCGGGTCCAAGAATAGCAATTCAAGCTTCTAACACCGCCTTTCCTTTTGAATTCAAAGCTGAAACGACAATATCTAGAAATAATTAACTTATTAACATCAATAATGACTCATTAATACAATCCCATAGCCTAAATATACAATTCCTAGCATTCTTCCAAAAATACAAAAATTCGACCCCGGGTCTGCTTGGTCCAAACACGAGGCTCGGACCAAAAGCCAATTACCCATACCCCCACGAGTTCAAATATATGATTTGTTTTGAAATCGGACCCCAAAATGAGGTTGAGTTACCCAAAATCCCATAAGCCCTAACTCTACCCAAAACCCCTATTTTCCACTTTGTTTCCATGATTTTAGATCTAGATTCTAGTGTTTGATGAAGGAAAATGGAAGAATTAGGAGCTAGGATCACTTACCCAAGTGGTTATGGAGGGAAACTAGCTTGGAGGTCGTCAATGGGGCTTTGGAGAAGAAGGAGTTGATGAAGAAGTGGAAATCCCGAAATAGCATTATGTTTTTGACTTAAGGAAATAACTGGGCAAAAATACACTCTGCGATCGCAGAAGGGGAGTTGCGATCGCAGAAGAGAACTTGGCTGACCATATGCGATTGCAGGAGGGCTTATGCGATCGCGTAACACTGAGACCTCACCCTATGCGATCGCGGATCCCTACACGCGACCGCACTGAATCAACTACCCCCAGCCCCCCAGCCAACCTAATGCACTATGCGATCGCAAAGGCTGCTATGTGATCGCATAGTGTAACAGACTACTTCCCAGGCACGAAGCTATGCGATCGCGGACCAATCAATGTGATCACATAGAGTAAAGGAACATACACCAGAAAAACGCAAATACACCAGACTTTTTTCACTTTTTACAACCCGTTAGCTACCCGAAACTCACCCGAGCCCTCGGGTCTCAAAACCAAAAACACGCACAACTCCCAAATCATCCTACAGACTTATTCAAGTTTTTAAATCACCAAAATATCATCAAAATCAAGGAATTAAGCCTCAAAACTCATAAAATTTCCTTAAAATTTCATAAGGCTTAGTTATTCCAATTTTTATCTGAATCACGTCATTTCAAGTCCGTTTTACACCAAATTTCACAGATAAGTCACATAACATATATTAAACCTGTTCCGGGCTTCGGAACCATAATACGGGCCCGGTAACACGATTTCCACATCAATTATCATTTTCAGAAACCTTTATTATTTTCAGAAAATAATTTTCTTTAAAAATTCATTTCTAGGGCTTGGGACCTTGGAATTCGATTTCGGGCATACACCCGAGTCCCATATTTTCCTATGGACCCTCCGGGACCGTCAAATCACGTGTCTGGGTCCGTTTACCAAAAATGCTGACCAAAGTCAACTCTATTCTATTAATTATTATAAAATTCCATTTTCATCAAGTTTTCACATAAAAGCTTCTCGGCAACATGCCCGGGCTGCACACGCATATCAAGGTGAGAGTAACGGAGGCTTTCGGGGCCTCGGAACACAGATTTAGCTAGATTTACTTAGGATGACCTTTTAGGTCATCACACTCATCTGTTCCTGCTTCCGTGCCTTCTGTTGCAGAAGTAGGGTCTTCCAGCAGGGGGGTATGAGGTAGGTGATGATAGAAGTTCCCGCAGAGGATAGACTCTTTAAAAAGTTTGTCCAGCCTAATGTATGGCTGAAACCGTTAATAGGTCCGACTAAGAGAGCTAAGCTGGACAGCCACAGTTCTCTTACATGGGCAAATGAGATCGTGCATACTTCTTTAATGGTAAAATATACTTTCTTTCGTTCATTCTTACAAACATTCTTGCCGTACCTAATTTTTCTTCTTTCTTAGATCAATCATATAGACACGGAGTTAATGAAGAGGGTTTCCCATGCGGAGCAGGAAGTAAGGGAGTTGCGTGTTGAGGCAGATAATTGGAAAGAGCAGTATGAAATCTTACAACTCGACATGGAGGCAGTGGAAGAGGAGAAGTGTACCTTGGAGCAGCAAGTGAGGGTCATCACAGCAGAGTTGGCCATTGAGATGGCATCTTTAGACCAGGCAGGCAAGGATAAGAACGTCCTAGAGTCCTCATTCGCAGAGCATTTGTCCCGTGCCTCTGAAGAGATTAGGAGCCTGAAGGCTTTATTGGACCAGAAGGAGGAGTATTCGGGCAAACTTGTTCAATCACTCACTTAAACCCAGGAGGATCTTCGCAACTCTTTGGATAAAATTCAATTCCTGGAAAGGTCTTTCGCTCCTTTAAAGGCCTCTTATGATGTTGTCGTGGCTGAGAGGGATGAATTAAGAGTTGAAGTTGAGCTATGGGGGAAAGATTATGAAGCTCTTGTAGACAAGGCAATCGTTGATGTCAGTTGGGCTTATATGAACTCTCGTCTCGACACATTGACGGAAATGAGCCAAGAGGGTTTTGACCTAAAAGACGAAATTGCAAAAACCAAGGAGACCATTGAGAAGTCCCATCAAGGTCAAAATCTCTCTTCACCTAAAGGTGAGGCTCCTGCTGCTCATGTCTCTTCATCCCAAGATGCTCCTCCTGCCAGTGAAGACAACCCCCCATCTGAAGAAGTTTAAGGTCTTGGTTCTCTTCTCTCTTTTTTTTTGTATCAATTGGTGGTTACCCCCAGTCCCATAGGGAGTAAGTTTGGATCCTTTAAGTCCCCAACTGACAACTTAAGGGCACCTAATGTAAAAAAAAACTTAATACGGCTAAGACTAAGTTAATACTTAGTTTATTTTGTCATTAATATATTAATGCAAGTATGACTTTAATTTCTGTCGAGTTTTTGTTTCACTCTCTAAGTCTTTTGCATGCTTTATTTTTGAGGTTTTAGTTTTACCTCTGAGTTTTGCATATAAAATGCTTAAATTATCCGTACATTTTTGTAGCAAGTACGGTTTGTGAAAGAGGGCCATTTTTTATCGACACTTAATGAAGAAGACGTCTCAACTTCATAATGGTGTAAATATGCAATAGAGAGATGAATTTTTCACACGTTTCTTTTTAACAATGTTTTTTAAAAACGTTTTTGTGTTGAACATTCGTAACATTTCACATGTGTTTGCGTACCGTCTAAAACTCATGTTGCAACTATTTTCTTTTAACATGTTTGATACAAACTTGTATTTCGTAACTGTTTTTATTTTGTAACAGTTTTTTCGAGTTAATACAAGGGAATAACTATTTTTTGTTCATAACAGTTTTTATAAGGAGTATGGGTTTTAACCCGTAACTGTTTTTATTTTGTAACAGTTTTTTCGAGTTAATACAAGGGAATAACTATTTTTTGTTCATAACAGTTTTTATAAGGAGTATGGGTTTTAACCCGTAACTGTTTTTATTGATAACAGTATTTAATAAATACGAGGGTGATGTTTTTTCATCCATAACTATTTTTTGTTTATAATAATTTTTTGAATAGGTACAAGAATAATGATCTTTCATCCGTAACTATTTTTATTCATAATAGTTTTCTGTATAAGTACAAAGATTTCGTAACTGTTTTTATTTACAACAGTTTTCTGAATGAGTAAAAAGATGATGATCTTTATCCATAACTGTTTTTAGTTACAACAGTTTTCTGAATAAGTACAAAGATGTGCACTTTTCCCTCGTAACTAATATTTTGCCTTTTAACCTGCACATTCATTTACATTTACGAACATGTTTTCGAAGGTTTTTTGAATCAGGCTTTGTGTTTTGAGTCTTTGGCTCTTTTGATTTTGCTCGTATCACTTGACTTGTTGGGTAGATGGATCCCCAGGCTCGAGCTTTGACTTTTTGATAGCCCTCTTTGCTTCGTCTTTGCCTTCCATACTATATAGTCGCCCAAGTGTTTGAGCTTTGAAAAATGAAATCTCGAGCACTTGACTATTCCTTCCTTGTGGTCCTTTTCCTGAAAATGAAAAACATACGGGACTCGAAGGTATATAGTTTTTAAATGATGACTGCTTAACCTTTTAAAACGTCCATCAGAAACTGTAACCCTAGACCGGGAATTCAGTTACTTCCTCGCGTCTTTGCAGGTCTAATATCATCATTTGGTGATGGGTTAGCTTTTTGCCTATCATCTAAAAATGTTAGTAAAATTTTAACTTTTCAAATATAAAATCGAAGGTAATGATACCTGACCGGGGGTATTCCTTTCACTTAGAAGTAATACTTCTTTAAATGAACGGCATTCCAACTGATTGGTAAGATCCTGCCATCTATAGCTTCCAGCTCATAAGTACCTTTCCCAGCAATGCCACAGACTTTGTAGGGTCCTTCCCAATTTGGATTAAGCTTCCCTGCACCAGCTTCTTTTGTTGACTAGAAGACTTGTTTGAGAACAAAGTCCCCAATTTTGAAATATCTTAGGTGAGCTTTTCTGTTGTAATATCGTTCTATGATTTATTTTTGAGCTGCCATACGTATTAGCGCAGCTTCTCTTCTTTGCTCGAGCAAGTCCAGATTGATTCTTAACTCGTCATTGGTTGCTTCTTCCATGGCTGTTATAAACCTTATGCTTGGTTCGCCAATCTCCACCGGTATTAAAGCTTTTGAGCCATAAACAAGCGCGAATGGAGTTTCTACCGTAGCTGTTTTTGCAGTCGTTCTGTAAACCCATAATATTGTCGGTAGCTCATCAGGCCAATTTCCCTTGGCTTTTTCCAACCATTTCTTCAGGTTGTTGACGATGACTTTGTTAGTTGATTCGGCTTGTCCATTAGCCACGGGGTGATATGGTAATGAAGTAAATCATTTGATTTGCCAGCTTTCGAAGAATTTTGTGATCTGCGAGCCTATGAATTGCGGGCCATTGTCACATACGATATCCTTCGGTATTCCAAAGCGGCATATTATGTTTCACCATATGAAGTTTTTCACTTCTTTCTCTCGCACCTGTTTAAAAGCTTCCGCTTCTACCCATTTCGTGAAATAATCAGTTAGCACAAGTAAGAACCGTACCTTTACTTTAGCTGCGGGAAGGGGTCCCACTATGTCCATGCCACATTTCATGAACGGCCATGGCGATATCACTGGGTGTAGTAGCTCTGCTGGTCGATGCATGTTGTTAGAAAATCGTTGGCATTTGTCGCATTTAGCTACGAAACCCTCAGCCTCTTCTTCCATTTTGGGCCAATAGTACCCTACTCTGATTAGGGTTTTGACTAAGGATCTTGCTCCTGCATGATTTTCACAGTACCCTTCATGGATTTCCCTCATCACGAATTTCGTTTGATTGGGTCCAAAGCATTTTGCTAAGGGACCTCCGAACATTTTATGGTATAAAAAATTGCGAATGAGGCAGTACCGTGCAACTTTTTGCGAAGTGCTTGAGCTACTTTTTTATCTTCAGGTAAGGTACCATTCTGAAAAAAATTAAGATTTCATTTCTCCAATCCCAGGTTAAATTGTTAAATGTTACCTCATTTTTGTCCTGGTCAATCGCTGAATGAAACAAGTGAACGACAATTGCATTGTCTTTATTTATCACTTCTGTAACTGTTGCGAGGTTAGATAATGCATTCGCTTCTGCATTTTCCTCTCTAGGTATTTGCATAACCTTCTATGATTTGAATTGCCTTACGAGATCTCGTGCCTTTTCCAGGTATTGTTGCATCCGAGTCTCCCCTAGAAATATAAGTCCCCTGCATCTGGTTCACTACCAATTGAGAGTCGCTTTTGATCACAATCTGATCGATTGAGAGTTCTCATGCCAGTTCAAGTCCTGCAATGACAGCTTCATACTCCGCTTCATTGTTAGTTATAGGATAACATTTAATAGCTTGTCGTGTCTTTTCACCCGTGGGTGATATTAAGACTATGCTTAAGCTGGCTCCTTTTACATTAGATGAACCGTCAGTAAATAGGGTCCAAATACCCAGATTAGCCCCGTTAAAGAGTTGTAACTCTTTTTCTACTTCAGGGACAATGCTATTATTAAAATCAACGACGAAATCAACTAGAATTTGAGACTTTATTGTAGTCCTATGCTGATATATTATGTCATGCTCACTTAATTCTATATCCCATTTAGCTAACCTTCCCGATAATTCTTGTTTATGCAGAATATTTCTCAATGGATATGAGGTCACAACAGTGATTGGATGACATTGAAAATATGGTCTTAACTTTCTAGCTGCCATCATTAGAGCTAAGGCCAATTTTTCTAGATGTGGGTATCTAGTTTCAGCATCTAATAAAGTCTTGCTTACATAATAAATTGGAGATTGTTTACCTTTGTCTTCCCTTACCAGTATTGCACTTACGGCAATTTCTGCAACGGCAAGATAAACATACAGTCTTTCCCCCTCTTTTGGCTTTGATAGCAGCAGGGGATTTGATAGGTAGGCCTTCGGATCCTTGAGAGCCTATTGACATTCCTCAGTCCATTCGAACTGATTTTGCTTTTTGAGAACTAAAAAGAATTTAAAACTTTTCTCCGAGGACCTGGAAATAAATCTTCCCAGGGCTGCAATTCTGCCTGTTAGTCTTTGAACTTCTTTTTTATTTGTAAGTATATTAGGTATTTCCTTGATAGCTTTAATATGAGCAGGATTTACTTCTATTCCTCTATTTGACACAGGGAAACCCAAAAACTTACCTGATTCTACGCCGAAGGCGCATTTTTCTAGATTTAGTTTCATATTATACCTGCGTAAAATTTCGAAGGTATTTGAAAGATGCTGGAAATGATCTTCCGCTTGTGTTAATTTCACCAGCATGTCATCAATGTAAACTTCCATTGTTTTTCCCAGATATTCCTGGAACATCTTGTTCACAAGCCTTTGGTACGTGGCTCCAGCATTTTTCAGGCCAAAAGGCATGACATTGTAGCAATAAGTCCCCCTGTTTGTAATAAAGGAAGTTGTTTCCTCGTCTGAGGTAACCATTTTGATCTAATTATAACCAGAGCATGCATCTAGAAAGCTTAACAATTCATGACCTGCAGTGGCATCAATCATTTGATCTATGTGTGGCAATGGAAATGAATCTTTAGGGTATGCTTTATTTAAATCCGTATAATCTACGCATACTCTCCATTTACCATTCTTTTTTGGCACCACCACAGTATTGGATAACCAATTAGGGTACTTTACCTCACGTATTAAACTAATTTTCAAGAGTTTTTGTACCTGTTCGTCAATCACTTGGTTCTTGAATGGTCCCTTCTTTTTTTTTTTTTTTTGCTTGACAGGTACGAAGGATGGATCTTCATTTAGCTTATGAGTCATCACTTCTGGTGGAATACCTGTCATGTCTGAATGGGACCACGCAAAACAATCTGCATTAGCTTTTAAATAATCAATTAACTTACCTTTTCGACTGGGGCTTAGCCCCGTGCATATGTGAACTTTCTGTTCATGCTTTTGTTCGGGCAATGGAACAGCTTCGAGCTCTTCCGTGGTTGTTTTGATGTATTCATCTTCTTCTGGCTCTTGAATGACATCAGGTCTGGAATCCATGTCTGCATGGTTTGATACACCTCATGTGGTGACTTGATTCACCTTCTCGTGACTATTTGTTCCTGTTTGAATAATAATTCCTTCCATACCTGTTTGGGCAATAATTTCTTCTATACCTGTTTGAGCAACAGTTTTCTCTGTACCTGTTTGAGCAACAAATTTCTCCATACCTTTTGATTTTTCCGCTTCTTATTTATTGGCATAGTGTCCCACGGAATTTATATTCCTTGAGGTTTGTTGATCGCCTTGAATCTGTTGAATTCCCCATTTAGAAGGGAATTTAATTACCTGATGCAAGGTAGATGGTACTGCCTTCATGTCATGTATCCATGGCCTCCCCATGATTACATTGTAGGCCATGTCAGTATCAATGACTTGGAACCGAGTATTTTTTATTACTCCCTCCGCATAAGTACTAAGTTCAATTTCCCCTTTTGTTATGAAAGTAGATTTGTCAAAACCAGATAAGGCTCGTGCTTTTGGGATTACTTGATCCTCCATTAACATTTCTTCCATAACTCTTGATAGGATAATGTTAACTGAGCTACTTGGATCAATCAACACTCTTTTTACGTTAGTGTCATGTATAATTAAGGATATTACCGGTGCGTCATTGTGTGGAAGCATTAATCCGCAGATATCTGCGTCGTTGAATGATATGGCGCCTGCTTCCAAGTCTTCACGAACCCGTTTCCCGTGTGTAATTGTGAACTTCGTGGTTCTTTTGCAAATTACTCTGTTTCCCGTGTGTAACTGTGAACTTATGTGCCCATGGTCGTTATGGAATTCACACCAAAAGTCTGGATTCCTTTTACTTGGGTTCGACCTCATTTCTTTGGGCCATCGAACCTTATTGCCCATATTTCTTACTACTGTAATTAGTTCAGAAGTACTTACATTGAAGTTGTGGTCTTCAATTCTTGTGTTACCTCTGTGTCGTTCATCCCGATCCTTTCTGGATCTTGATGAGGATGAGCATGTATCTCTACTTGACGGTCTATATTCTAACCGAGTATTTTCGAGCATGGGATGAGTTTCTCGTCCCGAAGGTCCCATGTAAGGATCGTACATGTTCTTACTTGTTCTCCTCTCTGGTTCGGAGCATCTGGAACTGGTGTGATCTTCAGCCCTTGATTGGGCGATGGTGTCCTCTTCTATACGTAACTTGGTACTATACATGTTATAGACATTGTTCCATGTCGTAGTTGGGAATTCTCTCAGGCTTTCCTTGAGTCTTCTCGTGGCTTTTGAGCTTTTATCATTTAAATTGCTTGTAAATGCCATGGCTTCCCAATTGTTAGGTACCCTTGGTAACAACATCCTTTCTCGTTAAAACCTGTCTACAAACTCACGAAGTAGCTCCATGCCTCCTTGTTTTATTTTAAATATGTCCTCCATTCTTTTTTCGACTTTTTGCGCACCCGAATGCACAAAATAAAAGAATCTTCAAGCTCAGCAAAAGAATCAATAGAGTTTTCAGGGAGAAGAGAATACCAGGTTAACGCTCCTTTGGTAAGTGTTTCTCCAAACTTCTTAACCAAGACTGACTCAATTTCTTGCTTTGTCAAGTCATTTCCCTTCACTCCGGTGGTAAAAGCAGTCACATGGTCGCGTGGGTCAGTTGTCCCATCATATTTAGGAACATCATGCATTTTGAATTTCTTGGGAATAGGCAGAGGCGCGCACTTGGCTTCCAAGGTTGTTGAGAATATCTATTAACGTCGATGCCTTTGATAACAGGTGGTACTCCAGGAATTTGTTCGATTCGATCATTTTGTTCCTTCACCTGGTTCTGCAAGGTTAGTAATAAAGATTGTAACTCTGGGTTATTAGACGTACTTGGTCTTGTTTTGAGGGATTCGTTGGGATTTCCCCTACTTCCTGAGTTTGCTAACCCAGATTGAGGATTTTCCACAGTTATGGTGTTGTTAGGAGGGGGTGTAGGTGATGCGGCCGGTAACCCCCTCGCAAATTCTTGTAAAGCTTGGTTTACATATCACTTGATCTTGTTCTCCTATTTGATCGTTACCATTGTGATTGTTGTTGGATCTCTCTAGAGAATGTTCCCTTGAACCTGGTGGAGTTCTTGAAGGTGATGGAGTTTCATCCCTTTGTTGGTTCTTGCCGTTGGTGTTCGAAATAGTTCAGAGGGTATAGTTTGAAAGTAAGCAAAGATTATCAGATTCACGGTAACGGAACCAATTTGTTTAACCAAAGATTTGGATTTTTTGCTCAAAGCTATTTTAAGAAGAACACGGGTTTCTGATAACTAAAGAATAAACTAGTAATTGTAAGTAAACTCGTAAATGGAAAGCAATAAGATGCATAAAGTAAGTGTATTGCAGTAGTCGTTCGAATGTCTTTACAAGCTATATTTTACTCCCTTATATAGGGAATTTCTTGATATAACGTCTGCCCCTTTTCAGTAATTTGAGCATTAATGACTAATAATGGAATTAATGTAACGTTACAATGATTAACCGTAACTGTCGCGTGAAGGTTGTATAACGTTTGGCTCATTATTTGAAGATATTTGAATCTGCCCTCTATTCTGTCCGGATTCATTCTGACCATGTCTCTTCATTATCTCAATAAGATTGAGATTCTCATAGTTGATTACCTCGTGGGTATGTTATTACGCGCCTCTTTGCCTCGTACCTCTTCATAGAGTCCTGTCTATTCTTCAGTCCATTCGAACTGATTCTGCTTTTTTAGAACTAAAAAGAATTTAAAACTCTTCTCCGAAGACTTGGAGATGAATCTACCTAAGGCTGCAATCCTACCTGTTAGCCTTTGAACTTCTTTTTTGCTCGTAAGTATATCAGGTATTTCTTCAATAGCTTTAATTTGAGCAGGATTTACTTCAATACATCTATTTGATACAAGGAAACCCAAAAATTTACCTGATTCGACGCCAAAGGCACATTTTTTTGGATTTAATTTCATGTTATACCTGCGTAGGATTTCGAAGGTAATTGAAAGATGCTGGAAATGATCTTCTTCTTGTGTTGATTTCACCAGCATGTCATCAATGTACACCTCCATTATTTTCCTGAGATGTTCCTGGAACATCTTGGTCACTAGCCTTTGATACGTGGCTCCAGAATTTTTTCAGGCCAAAAGGCATGACTTTGTAACAATAAGTCCCCTGTTTGTAATAAAGGAAGTTTTTTCCTAATCTGAGTGATCCATTTTTATCTGATTATAACCAGAATACGCATCTAGAAAGCTTAATAATTCATGACATGCAGTGGCATCAATCATTTGATCTATGTACGGTAATGAAAACGAGTCTTTAGGGCATGCTTTATTCAAATCTATATAATCTACGCATACTTTCCATTTACCATTCTTTTTAGGTACCACTACGGTATTAGGTGACCAATTAGGATATTTTACCTCACGTATTGAATCGATTTTCAAGAGTTTCTGTATCTCTTCATCGATCACTTGGTTCTTGAATGGTACCTGCTTTCTTTTCTTTTGCTTGACAGGAACGAAGGATGGATCTTTATTTAGTTTATGAGTCATCACTTCTGGGGGGTATACCTGTCATATCTGAATGGGACCAAGCGAAACAATATGCGTTAGCTTTTAAATACTCAATTAACTTACCTCTTCTGATGGGGCTTAGCCTTGTGCCTATATGAACTTTTTGCTCAGGCTCCTGCTCGAACAGTGGAACAACTTTGAGCTCCTCAGTAGTTGTTTTGATATGCTCGTCCTCTTCTGGTTCCTAAATTACATCATGTCTGGAATCCATATCTGTATGTTTTGATGCAACCTCTGTGATGATTTGATTCACCTTCTCTTTATCGTTTTCTTCCGTATCTGTTTGAGTTGTTTCCTCGTCCTTTGATTCTTCCGCTACCTCTTTTTTATTGGAGTGTACTACTGAATTAATGTTTCTTGAGGTTTGTTGATCGCCTCGAATCTGTTGAATTCCCCATTTGTAAGGGAATTTAATTACCTGATGTAAAGTAGATAGTACTACCTCCATATCAAGGATCCATGGTCTCCCCATGATTACGTTGTAAGCCATATTAGTATCAATGACTTAGAATTTCGTATTTTTGATAACCCCTTCTGCATAGGTACTAAGCTCGATTTCTCTTTTCGTTATGACAGTAGAGTTGTCGAACCAAAATAAGGTGCGTGCTTTTGGAATTACACGATTCTCCATTAGCATCTCTTCCACAACCCTCAACAAAATGATATTGACCGAGCTACCTGGATCAATCAACACTCTTTTCACGTTAGTGTCATGTATAAGTAGAGATATTACCGGTGCGTCGTTGTGTGGAAGCAATAATTCGTTGGCATCTGCGTCGTCGAATGATATATTTTCTGCTTCCAAAGTTTCACGAGTTCGCTTCACGTGGGTGATTGTGAACTTGGTTGTTCTTTTACAAATTACATTGTTCACCTCTTCTCCTCCGTGTTTCACATTTACTGTTCTCTTTGGAGATTGTGGCTTTGGAGGCTCTTGCATGTTCTTTATATATTACCTTTTTCACTAAACAGTTCTGTTAGATAGCCTTGTTTTAATAATTGTTCTACCTCACCTTGCAATAACCTGCAATCTGACGTTCTGTGTCCATGATCGTTACATAATTCGCACCAGTAAGTGTATTTTAATAGTGGTTCGAACGTGTCTTTATAGTTATATTTTACTCCCTTTTATAGGGAATTTCTTAATATAACGGCTACTCTTCTTAATGATTGAGCATTAATGACATTAATGTAACGTTACAATGGTTAATCGTAACTGTTGCGTGAAGATTATGTAACATTTGGCTCATTGATTGAAGATCTTTGAATGTGCCCTTTATTCTGCCTTGATTCATTCTGACCGTGTCTCTTCAATTTCTCAATTAGATTGAGGTTCCCGTATCTAATTGCCTCGTGGGTATGCTATTCTGTTCCTCTTTGTCTCGTACCTCTTTGTAAATTCACGACCAGTTGTCATGTTTTCATTGCTCCACATGGATTGCCATGTCATCTGAATTAATACACGTGTGAGGCCTATTTTTACCAATACATGCTTGTTTACCTTTGATGTTCGACTTCTCTGAGGTCGAGGGTGCTGGTATCAGTGTTACCTCGTCGACTGCAAACATCTCCTTTGCGGCATGTTGTTCTCCGTAAGCTGTTTTCACCCCATCCGTTGTTGGGAACTTCATCATTTGGTGAAGGGTCAACGATATCGCCCTCATGTTATGGATCCATGGCCTTCCGAGCAGTGCGTTATACCTTATGTCACCTTCAATGACGTGAAATTTTGTGTCCTGAATGGTCCTGGCTATATTTACTAGTAGATTATTCCCCCCTTGTTGTTTCTCTAGCCATGTTGAAGCCATTTAGGACTCGAGACACGGGTACAATTTTATCAAGTAGGCCGAGTTATTCTACGACCCTCGACCTGATTATGTTTGCCGAGCTATCTGGATCCACAAGAACACGTTTAACTTGAATTTTATTTAGCAGGATAGAAATTACCAGGGCGTCGTTGTGTGGCCAGGAGAGGCCTTCCATCTCCTCGTCGTTGAATGTAAGGGTTTTTTCGGGCATGTAATCTCGGGTTCGTGTTTCCCTCGTAATCGATACTTTGGTGCGTTTGAATACAAGTCCTTGCGGGAAATCAACTCCACCGACAATCATGTGGATAACATGCTGAGGTTTTTCTTCCTCATTCTTTTTGTTGGCATCCCTTTCCCTGAAGTGATTTTTGGCTCTGTCGCTGAGGAATTCTCTAAGATGACCCCCGTTGAATAACCGAGCTACTTCCTCTCTCAACTGTCTGCAGTCTTAGCCATGCGTGCCATGGTATTTGCACATCAAGTTAGGATTTCTCTGGGAAGGATCGATTTGTATCGATCTTGGCCACCTAGTATCTTTAATCATTCCAATGGCCGATACGATACCCGAGACATCGACACTGAAATTGTATCTCCGATAATTGAGGTGCTTCTGTGGGATCCGCGTACTTGTCGAATCCAGTCTTGCTCATGAGTTATAGAGGATTATGTCCTTGGTCACCCCTTCGATCGTTGCGGGTGGAATTACGCCCCGTAAGGTTGTTTTTTCTATATGCGGCATACGACTGATATCGATCTTTGGTTGGTCTTGATTCTTTGTCAAAATCCCTTTGGTTCTTACCTGTCGACTGGCTCGGGTGCACTGAACCCGAGGGGGATCTCAGTTGGTCTTCCTCAACTCTGATCTTCGACTGGTACCGATTGTGGACATCTGCCCAAGTCACATCCGGGCATTCTATCAAATTTTGTTTCAGTGACGTGATGCGATCGAACTCCTCTCATTTAGTTCCTGCATGAAATCTTGAATGACTCACTCATCGGTAACCAGTGGAAACTCCATACGTTCCATTTGGAATCGAGATACAAATTCTCGTAGCATCTCGTTTTCCCTCTACTTTACCTTGAAGAAGTCTGTTTTTCTCGTTGCAACCGTTATAGCTCCAGCGTGTGCCTTTACAAATGATTCTGCCAACATGGAGAACGAATCGACAGAGTTCGGAGGCAAGTTGTGATACAAAATCATAGCTCCCTTGGATAGGGTCTCCCCTAATTTCTTCAGCGATACTTACTCAATTTCATCGTCTTCCAAATCATTTCCTTTAATAGCACACGTATAAGAGGGAACGTGCTCATTGGGGTCCGAGGTCCCGTTGTATTTTGGTATATCAGGCATTCTGAATTTCTTCGGTATGGGCTTCGGAGCCGCACTTGGAGGAAATGGTTTTTGTACAAAATTTTTGGAGTTCATTTCCTTTAAAATCGTCGGTGCCCCCGGAATCTGATCAACTCGAGAGTTATAGGTTTCCACCTTCTTATCGTTGGCCTCAATCTTCTTTCCCCCGACTCTATCCTCTTAGTAAGCTCCTCGAGCATTCTCATTATAGCAAGGTCAGTTGTCGAAGTATTGTCACCTGATCTTTCAGGCACTGGCTCGGTACGTCGAGCAGCCTCTTGCTCAACCCTGTTCGGAGCCCCGTGCCGATTCTGCAACTGGGAAATAGTGTTCTGTTGGGCTTGAAACATTTCAAAATATGACTTGGAGACTAACATTTTCGTCTCCTCTGCCCTGGGTACCTCGACCGTCGGTCCGACCCTCTCTGCATACGCTTCCATTGGGATCTCCGCCTAAATATGCATTCAAAGCAATGTGTGAACCGACATCGACCGAGTTAGCCGGTGGCGCTCCTCCGAGACTAGCTTGTGGAACCTCGACTCCTAGAGCGACAACATACTAGTTCTCCCCGTGGAGTCCTAGTCCGTTGTTATCATGTGTAGCTGTGTTTTTTGAGTTTGACATTATTTGTCTCGAAAACAAAATTCTTGACAAGAAACAAGCATAAAATAGTGTGTTATACCAGAATTAACACTGAAAAATTACTATTATCCTTAGCCCCACGGTGGGCGCCAAACTGTTTACCTCGATCTACGAGTAACAATTAAATTTATAATGTGGTTATAAAGATATGCGATCTAATTCAATGCTAATTGGTAAATATCTAAGTAAATAAACGAATTAAACGATTTATATGGATCAAACCCGTGTAATTGCAAGTTGCCGACCTCGACCTGGATTAGATTCTAGAATGGTTTGTCGAGAACAGTAAGAACAACAATAATAATACAAACAACTCAAGTACGAAGAGTTAACAGTAAATAAAAGAGTGTTTGTATTCAGCAGTGTGAGTGGGAACTTGAATGTGATGATAATTCAGATAATGGATGCCTTACAAATGAATAGGGTTCCTCTTTATATAGTAGAGGAATCCTAAATAAGGAATAATTCTAATTGCGAAAGTAAAGTACATGATTGGCATTATTGACCGCTAATAGCTCTACCCGCTCCGAGATTCTCGCCGGGATTGATGATTGAGCGCGGATATCTTGGGATTTTGTTATCGTGGTGCCGACCTAATCTGACCCCGATCCATCTGTCTATACATTCATCGAGCCTGGACTTACTTCGATGCAAGCGTGCTTTTAAGGTGTGCCCTCGAACCCGTATAATCGAGTCTCTCAATTTTACCGTACACAAGTTCTTTCATCACAAGAAAGTGAAAAAAGTTGTAAGAGAAAAATAAAAGTGAATGTGAAAGAGTAAACATAGGTGCTGATGGAATACTTGGATGGTGAAACAAACCAAAATAGTAGTAAACAAATTAGTGTATGGCCATAGATTTTGCCAAAATAAATTTGGATTTTATTTGGCAAATACATGTTTGGTCATAGATTTTGCCTAAATTTTAGCAAAATCCTAAATTCCAAAGCCAGCTCAATAGCTGATTTTCGGCCAAAATATCACTATTACATTTTATAACAATTGCCCTAAACTTTCATATTTTATAAAAGAGCCCACAATTTATTATTTTGTAACAATGTTGCTTCGTCTTCTCGGTCATCTGATAGTGTATCATGTAGTTCATTATAAAAATGATAATCTTGTACCAAATTTATTTATGTTCAACACTATGGTTTGTGATAATATAATGAATGTTATTGACAATGGTATTATTGAGTATTTGTGATAGTTTTAGAACTTATGGGTATAAGTCATGTTTCATATTTTTCCCAAATAAATTTGGAAAATATGTTTTAAAAACTGATGTCCAAACACATTTTCATTTTCAAACCAAGCTTCAATGAGATTTTTCAAAACAAATTTGGGAATCTATGGTCAACAAATAGTTTTAATTTTTGACAATTGAAAACACGTTTCATTAGATTCTGTGAGGGGTCGTTTGGTATGAGGTATAAGAAGGTATAAGGGTGGTATAAAAATTTAATACCACCTTAATACCCTGTTTGGTTAGCAAACCAGACATATGTTATCCTGCTGTTAATTTTAACACTGAATAACTTATACCTTATAGAATGTGGGGTAATTAACACGAACATAACTTATACCTTCTACTTAGAAATTATACAATTGTTATTCTTAATATAACATACCAAACAATAAATAAACAACAATCACAACATAATGTATCCCAATATAATTTATACCGGCAAAACTTATACCGGTATAAATAGTATTGCAACCAAATGACCCTCAAAGGTTTAATATGCCTTCAAACAAAACTTAAAAGACACCTAAGCAACTGTATCTAAACTTATGCTGTTCTAATATATAGAAAAATATACTTCCCTCAATTTGAATTATTTCTCAATGTCGCCTAAGCCCCCAGTCGATGTGGTCGAACTCGACAGTAGCGACGACGAAGGCGCCGGCGTTTCCATCGTCGGGAAGAGAAAACCAGACCTTCCTCACGGAGGAAATTCACTGAGTAAATCACCGGTGATAGAAAGTCCCAACGCGATTGTTCCATCCAATTACAGGCCACTGGAGTCTCGAAGTTTCTGGAAAGCTGGCAATTTTGAAGTTGGTCGTATCAAATCAACTGCTATACATGGTTCATTTCTCATCTTTTATTTTTTTCGCAGTTCAGAGTTTACTTTTACTGCCAACATGATTAAATTTTATTTTACCTGTAGGTGAATTGGAACATGCGCGTGTTCATCCCAAATTTCTGCATTCCAATGCTACTTCTCATAAATGGGCGTTCGGAGGTAAACTTTATTACTGTGTGCTTTTTTATTTGCATGTGGCACTTTGATCTAGTTTTACAAATAAATGAACTTTGGATTATTTGGGGTTTGATAGAAGTCCAATCTTATTAGTCATAGTCTTATGGTGGTGGAAGATAGTTAATTAATTAGTTCGTTTCACAACTTTCACTGTGGATCTATTTGGCTCTTGTTATTGTACGACCACTGATACTTTGAATGTCATTGCAGCAATAGCCGAGCTTCTGGATAATGCTGTTGACGAGGTATTTACTGTAATGTTGGTTACTTATGTTGTATTGTGTTCTATGTGGTGAAAATAGAAGTTCAGGCTTTCTACTTATAATTTATCGGTTCTGTTTGAAGTCTGGTTTCTGTTGAAACTACAGCATTGTCGCGCCCCATATGTCTTTAAGAGTTCTGCTATATTTTGTTGCTTTGGTTAACTCACCTCACACACTTGCTTTCTCCCCACCAGAAGCCATCAGCTTTTCCTCATTTGTGTCCGACGGACTTTCCTTCAATTAGAAACCTATTGTCACAGAATCATGTCATTTCCTCCATGTTGAGCACAATCTAACCAAAATCTTACCAAGTTGTTTCATTTTAAGCTTTCTTTCCCATGTTTGCCAATAATATCCTTATACAAAAAGTTAGTCGTGGTACTACCGAGGATTTAGGCATTTTTGAATTGGTTTCTGGCGAGAAGAATAGCTTTGAATTGTTCTTACGGGCCATTGCATTTTTGAATTAATTGTTGTTAAAGTTGAGATGTTCATCGTTGGATTGCTAGACATCACTATTCGCAAGAGAATCATTCTCTTTTTATTTCTATTATTTTCATTTGACTTCTTGTTGTCTAAGGTGGCCCTCAGACATAATTGTGGTATTCAAAGGTTAAATGTCCTTAGAGGTTTTGCAACTAAAATGTGGTTCTTTTGTCTGAGTTTCTTTGCATAGGTAGACATGAGGCCTCACAAGATCATCTTCTTAGCCAAGAGCTTGTTGGTCCCCTTGGGGAAATTTGATTGGGTCTTGTAGTGAATCTTGTTTCTAACAACTTTCTAATTTAACATAGCATCAAGCAATCAGAACCAAAAGGCCGCAAGTTTACCCTTCTTTCTCTCCCCTTGTTCTGTGCTGAGTAGGTAACAGAAGCTCCATTTTAGTAAGAACTTTAGGTTAGATAACTCACAACTTTATTAACTTTCTAACCTTTGTGTGTTTCATTTCCTCCTTTTTCGTATTGGATGGAAATTCAATTATTTTGAGACTTGAACGCCTTAACAATTATTCTCACTAACCTTTTGTTTCTTCAATTAGACTTTCTAATACTCAAGGTCGTCGCATTTGACTCCTAACGTTTTGTGATTTTCAGTTGTAAATATTTATTTTTCTCATTTGTTGTTTGTTCTAGCAAATGTGCCAGAGAGTACTAAGGCACATTTTCTTGATGAGGAAGAGCAGCGAGACACATTCTCATGTCTCTATATTATTATTTTGCAAAATAAATTAGAGGCTGCAATTGTTTAATTAATCTAAGTAATTGTTTGCTATTCCCTTTTCATTTTATATCTTTTACTCATGAAAGAGTGGTTCTTCAATTTATGGTGTCCTGGAGTAAATAAAAGGGTGATGCCGGGCACTGTGAAGGAGTTAATTTTCAGCTGGAGTGGTGGAAAACGAAAGAGAAGGCGTAGGGCATGGGATGTGGTCTCTCGCACTAATGTGGGTCTTTTGGAGAGAAAATAGGAGAGCTTATGAGTGTGTAGAAATGAGTTTTGTACAGTTTTTGAGTAATTCTTATCCCTTATACCATTTTGGTGCACTCATTAGATTCCTTTGTGTATTGAAGATGGGGTGTTGTTTGTAGAAAAACCATATGTTTTTGTAGGTTTTCTACTTTTTGATATACTACTCGTATACGGGCTTCTTTTTGCCCCTTCACTAAATTTTATTACCTTATAAAAAAAGAACATTCTTATGTTGATTTTTTAAATAAATTATGTGATTAACTATCCTCGGTTGTTCAAGACTAAAGATTATTCGGATATTTTGCTCACAGCTTCTCCCCTTTTCTTGGACCTACAATAGAAATTGTTCTGTTAGTTCTACCTAAGTTGTGTCAGTTGCATTAGTGCAAAAAGGCCTAGATCTTTTGATGAGTTTTCTTCTTCATTATGGGCATGCAGACAACATAGCTGACAATTTTAGCTCTTTCAACCTGAACCGATCACCACTTTCTATCTTTAGTCCTGTGAGAAGTTTCCTTCTACAGAAGTATATACGCTGGCAAACTCATATCATTTAACTGAGAGTCACCATTTCCCAGCCTTCAACATCGAAAGTCGTATGATTTATCTGGACGAAAATCTTTCTCCACCATGCCGACTTATAAAAAGTTCACTGACTATGCTGCTTGCACTGGTAGATTCTGTACTTTCACTTTCATGTGACTTCTTGTCAAGCAATTTAGATAATGTGGTGAACGGAAAATCAAGATTGTATGTTGAAACCAGTCTCTCTTGCACTTGTATAAATTTTCTTTTGTCTAATGGCCATTTTTCTTCTTTGTCTTAATCTGCATGCTTTTTTTGATAAGGTTTTTATCTGCATACCAGATAAGCAGTGGGGCAACTTTCGTGAAAGTTGACAGAATTTATAACCCAAGGGACAACTCTCCTGCATTGCTATTCCAGGGTGTGGTATTGCTGTTATTTTCATCACTATCATACTACACATTTTACCTTGTTACAATTGCCATAACATATACTATATCATCTGAGCAGACGATGGGGGTGGTATGGATCCAGAACGTCTTCGCAAATGCATGAGCCTGGGTTATTCTTCAAAAACATCAAACTCAACAATTGGACAATGTAAGCATCTAGAATTTCAAATAATTGGATTAGGTGTATTAATTTGTATTACTGGCATAATCTGTTTTTGCGCTCCGTTGGTGCTTGGGAATCACTTATACTTCTGTGAGGGTTTGAGGCATTTTATGCTGCTTGACTTTTTCTTTTTGATGAATATGCTACTTGATATTTTGAAAGCTAATTTTTTTTCTTTGGTCTTTTCCTGGAGTTTAGATGGTAATGGATTTAAGACGAGTACCATGAGGTTAGGCGCTGATGTAATTGTTTTCAGCCGTTCATCTCAGTCAGGGTATCTCTCTCTCTCTCTCTCTCTAGTAGTTATGGAACCTGAGGGTCCTTCAACATATCACATTGATTTCAATAAAGAATTTTTAGGCGTTGTTTTATGAATCATCAACTCTCAAGGTTTATATTATGTCCCTCTAAGAAAACATAGCTTATTATATAATCTATCTCTATCTATAGCTATAGTGTTATAAAAGTGGGAAGCCCCTAAACTGAAAAGTTAAATTACCTTAATATCCTTCTTACTGATTTAAATATCCCATTTGTTAAAATATAAACAAATAATCAAGTTTTTTTGAAGGGGTGTAACCCTTTAGATTAGTAACTAACTATTCCTATTTTCTATTTGGTTTTCAAGCGTTGCTACTGTCGATTGGTTTTTGTTAACTGGGAACAGAATATAAAAGGCTATCTTAACCCTTGCAAACAAAAGATTGATCCCTTAATTGAGAAAAAGACGAAGAACAAAATGACACGAGTCCAGCGGCTGTGATTATACCAAAAGTCAAAGCACTTTACTGAATACTCATTTTAAAATAATGATACAACAATATCGCCCAGCGTTTTATGATGCAATTACCATACCTTGTTGTGGCTTCAAAACAAATTCAGAAGCGCTACCTTGAAGTGTTTTATTTCAACGAGAAGTCGCTGCGAGACTCCATCTTTAGCTTGGAATTTTTAGTACACTTTCAATCTAATGAACTTTTGGTTTCGGATTTTAAATTTTGCGTGGACTACTTGTTTGGTCTGAATAATGCATCTCTTCATGAGGTGACACATGTATGGAATGAATTCGGAAAGTTAGAAGTATTTTCCCTTTTGACTTTGAATATGGATATGGACGACACAACATCAAAACAATGAATCAAAAAGAAAGTAGCAAAAATTGCGGTCTACTTTCTTAACTTCACTTGATATTTATTTATGAATTTTTATCCTTTGTTACTTTTGTGAAATTTTATTTCATAAATGCAGGGTAAATGAAAACACTTTGTGATAATCTTGAAATACATATTTGTTATGTTTAGGATTGACATATTTGTTAATGTTATGATTAACTTTTGTATTCCATCATCGCTAACTTGAATTCCACTAATTGACATATAGTATGGTTACATGTATATTATATGAAAGTTTACTTTTAAGTTAAGGGATGACATGAAGTATTTTATTTGAAAAGATCATATATATACTAAAAAGTTGTACCATCTTGAGATCATGAGAATAAATAATATTTACATTTGGATATTGTATAAAGAGCTGATGAATTTTATGTCTCTTGAGATAAGCATAATAGATTAATATATTATGCTTAATTATATTAGATGATTTTGAGTTTTCATATGTTTTATGGAAAAGGCTATTCCTCTGATGACAGGGTGCCTTTTGTAGAGAACTATTGTTATTGTTGTGTAGTTTCTCTATTTGCTGGTATCGCAGATGACTCCTCACCGGGGTGTGTGTTGGGGGGGGGGGGGGGGGGGGGGGGGGGGGGGTCCTACAACATTTTGAAGTGCTGGAACAAGCTTATTATTATCGTTTTGCTTTTGGATAATGGTGGTGATTGAACAAGCTTGCAGACACCTCGTCTAATTCGATGGATAAGTGCTTTTTTCACCCGTACACCTATCAGGTAACTCTGCCTATTTAGACTCAGGCAAATAAGAAGAGTTCACCTAGTGCTGCTTCTGTTGGGACTCGAACCTTGGTTTCCAAGGTGGTTACTCCAATTTTTTTTATCGCTAGGCTGCCCCCAGGGTCGAACAAGCTTATATTTGAACAGATATTAATTCTTGTCTAGAATGAATCCAAGTGAGTTCTAGAAATATAAAAAAGAAAGGGACTAAGAAGGTGATGGATGGACATTTGTTTGCATTATGCTGCTTGATACGTAGCAGCAAACTATTTCTGAAACTTACTGCTCACTAGTATTACCAAACTGTTAGTTATGTTGCTAGAATTGATATTGTGCTTGATAATCTAATTTGATATTTTCTGCCCTTCTATGGTCTAGCCGAGCAACTCAAAGTATTGGTCTTCTGTCCTATACATTTCTTCGTAGAACAGGGCAAGATGATGTGATTGTTCCGATGGTAAATATTCTTTACAATCTGTTGAATTTTGTAATATTTGGCACTTGTAGCTTGTAGTCTGTTATTGAACGTGAACATCTATTCTTATTCTTTCTCCTTTTAATTGAAAATTGATGCAGATCGATTTTGATATCTCTGATCATTGGGCTGAACCAATACTATGTGGCTCTCAAGATGATTGGTCAACTAACTTGAAAACAATCCTTGAGTGGTCCCCTTTTGCAACAAAGATGGATCTTATGCAACAGGTTGGTTGGTTAATTGGTGCAGATACTATAAAGCTACTTTTTTTATTTTATAAATTTGTTTTGTGTGGAAAACCGTTTTAGAAAGTTACGTTATAGATTCAATTCTTTGTTGCAGACTCAGGTGTGTTATCTGAAGTTCTTTTTTATGAGATGTCATGGTCACAAAACAATCAAATATTAAAATATGCATTTATGTTAACTCATTAAGCATATCAAGACAAACCCACGAAACTTTGAGTGAATATGTACTTCCTTTTTCTCAAATTTAGATACACAGTTGACTGTTGCTCCTTGCTTTTGTCTATATGTAAAACCATAGATCTGTCAGGAAATTATTCAGGGCGTGTTTGGACGTTGTGCAATTACGTAGCCTAGTTACAAAGACATGTTTGTTTGCCATAATGTAATGTAATTACAAAATAAGTTTCAGCATCATGTTTGGTTATATTGTGTAATTACGTAGCTAAATATTCTGAATTTTTAAAATAGAAGTGATTATCAAAAGTCAAATCAACTTTGTTTCAGATGGACACATAAATAAACTTTAATGTGTGACTACTTTATATCTGAATATAAGAAATATTAAATATTAAATATTACTCCCTCTGTCCCAATTTATGTAGCATTCTTTCCTTTTTAGTCCGTGTAAAAAAGAATGTCACATTTCATTATTTAGAAATAATTTATTTTTAGAATTCCGACTTTACCCTTAATGGATTGATTTACAACCACACAAATATCTATGGTTTGTTTTAGACTACAAGTTTCAAAAAGTTTCCTTTCTTTCTTATACTCCATGCAGAGTCAAAGACCTCCACATAAATTGAGACGGAGGAAGTACTTTATTAATGGGTATTTAAAATACATTCTCTATAAAATTATATTATCAACTATGAACTTAAATTATATCATGTGAAGAGGATATGAAATTCATGTTTTGTTGCATCTTTTAAATACCAAAGAATAGACGTGAGTGTAAAAAGTTCTTTTTTTTAGTAATAAATTATTTATGCTCATGAATAGAAAACAAAGCTAGTAAAGTAAGAAATTATTTTTAACATGTGTTCCTCATAAAAGAATTCTCATAACAAAACTTTATAAGCAATTTCATCTGATTGCTCTAGATAAAATTACTTCCTCCTTCCCAATTTATGTAGCATTCTTTCCTTTTTAGTCAGTCTAAAAAAGAATGTCACATTTCATTATTTAGAAATAATTTATTTTTAGAATTCCGACTTTACCCTTAATGAATTGATTACAGCCACACATATATCTATGGTTTGTTTTATACTACAAGCTTCACAAAATTTCCTTTCTTTCTTAAACTCCAAAGACCGCCACATAAATTGAGTCAGAGGAAGTACATTATTAATGGGTATTTAAAATACATTCTCTATAAAATTATATTATCAACTATGAATTTAAATTATATCATGCGAAAAGGATATGAAATTCATTAGTTGTTGCATCTTTTAAATACCAAAAAATAGACGTGAGTTTAAAAGGTTCTTTTTTTTTTGTAATAAATTATTTATGCTCATGAATAGATAACAACGCTAGCAAAGTAAGAAATTATTTTTAACATGTGTTCCTCATAAAAGAATTCTCATAACAAAACTTTATAAGCAATTTCATCTGATTGCTCTAGATAAAATTACTCCCTCCTTCCCAATTTATGTAGCATTCTTTCCTTTTTAGTCAGTCTAAAAAAGAATGTCACATTTCATTATTTAGAAATAATTTATTTTTAGAATTCCGACTTTACCCTTAATGAATTAATTTACGGCCACACATATATCTATGGTTTGTTTTAGACTACAAGCTTCAAAAAATGTCCTTTCTTTCTTAAACTCCAAAGACAACCACATAAATTGAGACCGAGGAAGTACATTATTAATGAGTATTTAAAATACATTCTCTATAAAATTATATTATCAACTATGAATTTAAATTATATCATGTGAAGAGGATATGAAATTCATTATTTGTTGCATCTTTTAAATACCAAAAAATAGACGTGAGTTTAAAAAGTTCTTTTTTCTAGTAAAAAATTATTTATGCTCATGAATAGATAACAAAGCTAGCAAAGTAGGAAATTATTTTTAACATGTGTTCCTCATAAAAGAATTCTCATAACAAAACTTTATAAGCAATTTTATCTAATTGCTCTAGCTTTCATATCTGTTGAAGAAAAGAAATGGAAGAAAAAGAGTGTAAAAGAATAATATATTTGGAAAAGAAAAATAATAGAGAAATGAAAAGTCATCTTCTACACCAAATTCCATGTTGACCAAGTAATTTGCTTAGCGAGACAAACACCCCAAAACTGTGTAATTGCATCGAGTTATACTCAAATCCAATTCCACGGTGGCTTTCCAAACAGGCCCTTGGTGAAATTACTGCAAAGATTTGGGATGATTTGACACCACGTCCACTCTTGCTTGAGTACATAGCATATTACTCTATATATGCAACTATAGCAACTGCATGTACATAATTCTGTTAACCACCTGCAATTATTGTTACAATAATTATTTTTATTTGCTATTACTGAATGTTCTGTCTTTCTCTTGTATGTTCTCCAGTTTGAGGATATAAAATCACATGGAACTAAGATTATAGTCTACAACCTATGGCTGAATGATGAAGGAATTTATGAGCTGAACTTTGATGACGATGATGAGGTATGTCTATTTCCTGAAAACATTTGGCTCAGCTCTCTCCAGTTTGAGCTTGGATGACTGAATTGTCGACCACAATAAATTAGTACTTAGAACTTTTGGTTTGCTGTGAAGGTCAGAACTCTTTGTAAACATGTTAAAAAGAATAAGGACAGAAAGTTCATACATGGCTATAACCATTTTTTTAATGTCCAGTAGTGTTAGAGAGTGCTACGCATGTCAGGAGTTTATAATAGTTCTGGACTACTCCACCTATTGTCTTAAGATTTTCTGTTGGGTGCTTAGATTCTTTCACATGGTATCAGATCCAAACTTCGGGGAATTCATAATTCTCACAACACATTTTCTTTTCATGCTCTATCTCTTTGAGCTTTTCTCTTTCAACTCAACCCATGGGCTGCTCTTGCCTTCGCTTTCTCTCTCTATATTCAACTCATCGAGCAAACTATCATTGCTCCAGCCTGACTCATTAATCTGGTGAGACTAATATGTCTCCCTTTACTCCAAGACCAAGCCTCCTCTCTCTCTATTTCTTAAAAAAGGTTCAAATCCACGTGTAAACCCCAGAATTGGGTTACACATTTAGAGGGAGTTAGAGAATGTTACACTTGCACAGCCTTGTGATTGCACTCTCTAAACCTGCAAAAACTGCGTATTTTTAGAGTTGATTTTCATAGACTATTTTGGCTTTCATTTGCATATAGGTGTCCACAACCTTGAACTTTCTGTTGCCCCAATAAAAAGTTTGTTCTGTAGTAGAGAGACAACTCTGTTTTGGTCCTTATTCATTAAAAAAAAGAAGGAAAAGAGAACCCAAAAAAAATAAACTCTATTGGTCGTTTGGAGATATGAGTGTCAAAGGAAGCCTTCTAAAGATAATTGTATTTGAACATTTAAAATTTTATTTGAACCTTGTAAAGATGGAGTTCTTTTAGAGCTTTTTTTTGCTGCGGTCAAGCTTCATGTGATTGGCAACCCACAAATTCCTTTTTCTCCAGAAACTTCTAAATTTATGGAAGCTTCTTTACTTGGGGTTGGTCTTCCAGCAATCCATAAATGTCCTGTCTTTCGATTGACGACCATGTGAAAAGTATGTTATTAGAAACATCCCCTTATGCATTTTTTGGACCATATGGGAAGAAAGGAACAATGTTTGCTTTGAGGACAAGAAGACTCACATTGCTATCATAAAAAATGCCTGTCTTCAAAATTTATTTCCTGGTGTAAGAAATGTTTAGTTGAAAGCTTAGATGAGTATATGAGTTTCTGGATGTGCTAACTAATTTGTAACTGGAAGTATGTTGTTATAGGCGTTGGCTGATCTTGGTGTAGTCTCATGTACCATCTTGGTACTTCTATTAATAAAATCTTTACCTTATAAAAAAATGTTATTAGAACTCAGAAATCAACATGTTACCATTTCCAAAAACCAATCGCAAACAATGTTTGACAGGCTTGGTGGATAATTCGTTCCCCACCTTTGATTACGTATGTCTATCCATACATCTCAAATCCTTGCCGAACTGCTGGAGCATGTTAGCAAAATGCTTTTTGTGCTTCTTTAAATCCAAATTCTCTAATATTAACCGATCATTGTTTAGGTCTAAAGAGTTATGTCCCAATACATGATGGTTGAGTTTATTTTTGAAGCGATCCATGAGAAATTATGTTTGATTGTGTTCGTTTTGATCAAGTAATAATTCTATTAGTAATAAATATGGCTAGAAAATGCCTATATACAAGAAGTATACCAAAAAGTAAGAAAACCTAAAAAAAAAAGATATGATTTTCTACGAACGACATCCAATCTTCCATACTTAAAGGGACCTCATGGGTGCACCATGAAGAAATAGGGGACAAGAGGTTATTCCTCATATGTACAAAATGCATCTCAACGCTTTCAAAAGCTCTCTTATTTCTTTATCTCCAGACGACCCGCATAAGTGCTAAAGGAGGAACATCCCAAGCCCGGCGTCTTCTCCTCCACCCTATGCCACCCCAATTGAACATAAGCTCTTTCACTGTCATGTTATTTTGTTGAACTTGTAATATCAAGTTTTCAGACTAGGTCCTATTGGTTGTAAGGGTAGAGCCTCATTCGGGCCAGGGTGGGAGTGGCCGCGGTGCATGACAAGATGTACGAAGCGACGCTTAGATGGTTTGGGCATGCGAAGAGGAGAATCACATATGCCTCAGTAAGGAGGCTAGAAGGCGAGAGAGGTTGGCCTTGGCGAGTTTGAGAAGAGGTAGAGGTAAGCCTAATAAGTATTGGGGAGAGGTGGTTAGCAGGATATGGTACTACTTCAGCTTACCGAGGACATGACCCTTGACACGAAGGTGTGGAGGTCGAGAATTAAGGTAAAAGGTTGTAGGTAGTCGAGAGTGTTTCCTTCCCATACTAGTAGTATTAGTGTTAGTCTTGTATTCTATTATTACTAGATTTCTATTACTACATGTCGTTCCTTTCGCTTCGTTTTCTTATTATGTTATTGTTGTTACTGCTTGTTACTATTGCTTTCTTCTCATCTTTCCTTGAGCCGAAGGTCTTATCGGAAACAACTTCTCTACCTTCTAGATAGAGGTTAGGTCACTACCCTCCCCAGACCTCACTTGTGGAACTATATTGGTTTTGTTGTTGTTGTTGTTGTTGTAAGGGGTAGTGCCTGGCTTTCATGTAAGTAAGGCATCATCATTGAGTTTCTTATGAGGATGTTTTACACAACCTTTAGGCATGGCAATGTATCGCACATTTTAGATTTCGTACATGACCCGTAAATTTTGAGCGCATTGTAATGTTGAGTACACTAATAGTTGATTTAGTTTGGTATTAGCCTCAATGAGAGACCAGTTTCATGGAGTGGCTCTTGTTAACAACCACGTCTCAACCTGAAACTAGGTTGGGCCAGTTACATGAATCTTCTAAATACATTGTGATCCAGTTGGGCCCATTTCATTTCAGTACTTAGTAATTTGTCTTTTAGGCTATGTTGCACGGACTCTCCGAAAATATCATCCGGTGTGTGTCGGATCCTCCAAAAGTAGTGTATTTTTGGAGGATCCGACACGGGTGCGGCATCATTTTGGAGAGTCCACGCAACATAGCTTTTAGGACAAACCAAGGCTTCTCTAAAACTAGGAATTCTCCAAATTTCTCACCTATCCTTACAATATTGTATAATCTCTTGGCGGGCTCTAGAGATTCCTGTGAAGCATGAACCTTATGTAAGTGTGTCTATGACTTGCCTTAATCCCAACATAAGAAGAAAAAGGAGAAAGAAGGTCTTGATAAACAAGGGTTTTTTGACGATTCCGTCTATGTCTATGCTCTTGTTATGGAGGAAACTCATAATTCTCTTCATACAATAAGCAACTAAACGTCATCTCCATTAGGCTAGAATTTTATTTCATTCATCTAACCGTAATGATTATAACTCCTCTGATTACTCTTAGTATGTGTCTTATAACAATGATTGTTGTTGTATTATATTTTTTGACTCACGGGTCATGCCGCTGCTGTTCTTTCAAGATTTCCTGCTTTTCGCCCTCATCCTCCTCTTGCTATTTAAAGGATGTGGTATTCTTTCTTTTGTTGGTCACGCAGGATATAATGTTGAGAGATGAAGCTAGTTGTGGAAATACATCAAAAACAAACAAGAGAGCGCTTGAACAGCAATCCCATATTTCCTATGGATTACGATACTCACTAAGAGTAACCACTTAAATTTGCTTAATTCCTGTAAACATCCCTGCTGAATATTTTGCTAATGTATATTAATGCCTCTGTGTATCTCTTGTCAGGCATACACATCCATATTATACCTCAAAAAATTTACAAATTTCAGTATCATACTAAGAGGGAAGCCCGTTGAGCAGTTTAATATTCTTGAGGAGTTGAAGCACTCAAAAGTAATCACCTACAGGCCACATCTTGCTGGGACATCAAAGGAGGTACGGTATGATAAGGGTTATTGATTTTCCTGCTTAGGGGGCTCCATGTTCAAATTAGATTAGAAGAGTCCAACTTTAGATTGTAAACTGTTCTATTGTGTTAAATATTCACAATGAGAATAAAATAGCAGTTGTAATATTATATGAGTTTCTCCTCACATATGATTTTCTGAGTGTGGGTATTCTCTAATTGCAAGTCCTTTGCGAAACTTGTGGTAATATTTGACCATCATCTAAATATGTGGATTCAAACAACTTTTCTGCTGCAGATCTTGGTTGAAACAACTTTAGGCTTCGTCAAGGACGCTCCATCACCAGTTTGTGGATTCAACATTTACCACAAAAATCGCCTCATCAGGGTATGCGATGTTGTGGTTGGAGAAATATGTCATCTTCCAGAGCAGTTTTTTTGTTGCAATATATATATATATATATATATATATATATTGCAA
>ML260077.1:806-12993 GCA_005239495.1 Nicotiana undulata | reverse complement strand
CTACCTCAATTCACCATTTCGAACCTTATACAGAAGGTTTTTCCGTACCAGCTCCTTCTACCTATACCGCAGTTGAAGCACCTAAAGGAGAATTTGGTGTCTTTCTGGTCAGTAAGAAAAAGAAAATTTAAGTAATAATCATTAAAAAACTCAAGCGCATTAGATGAGTACAACAACAAAGCCAATGTAATATCACAGTGGGGTTTGGTAAGCGCATTAGATGTGTGAATTATTAAATTGGTTGTGTTTGTCCTCAATTAAATAAATACTTTTTCCATTCAAAAGAAAGTAGAAAAAAATATTTCTCTATGCTTGAATCCATTAAGCAACTTGTATTTCAGAAGATATGGATAAACTTTTTTCTAATAAAATTTTACCTTTGGAGAAAATGAAATAAGGGTTAACCAGAGTCCTCATGTCAGCAAGTTCTGTCATGTTGGTGACTTGAACATTTTCAGTGTCAAAACCTAGTACGGAATTTGTCTGATCAAATAATCTTTGTTAGTTGAAAATCTGCTAGCACAGGAGCATGTTTGTAAGGTGCAGTGTTTGATAGCCAATTGTGCTTCCAAATTTCGGTAATTTTTTTTTTTTTGGGTAGTAAAAGATAATATTTCATTAAACATACAACATACTAGTAACTTGCACAACAAAATACATAAGGGAGCAGCTCTAAGGGGGTTCTACTGAAACGTGATACATTACATTTGGGGCATACCTGAGTGGGTCTAAGGTAGGTTGTAAAGATAAAAAGGGAGTTGCGTCGTTAGATGTTACACTAGTTGGGACAGTAATGCCTCCAAGTGAGTTTGGTGATACATGACGAAGAAAACCCAATCTAGTGTTATCGACATGCAGCAGATCCAAGACAAAAGAGGGCGCCTCATAATATATGGTTTGGTGACAGCTGTTGTTGTTTCCAAAAAGTGCTTCGACAACTTATCTGCAACCTTGTTCTGCTCCCTATATACGTGTTTGATCCTTGGATTACCCAGTTGTTGAAGAACGGATCTGCAATCATTCAGCAAGTGCAAATAAACAAGGTTGTCAGTGGTTAGTAAAGCAATTATCTCCGTGGAATCAACTTCCACTTCTAAAGGAAGTATACAGTGTGTCAAAGCCAATTTTAGGCCATTCAATAGGGCAAGCAACTCAATTTGAATTGTGTTTGTCTGGAATGTAGTACCGGAGAAGCCCAATTTCCAGTTACCTTGGGAGTCTCTGAAGACACCTCCATAGCCCGAGCAGTGTGAAGATGGGCTAGTCGCACCATCAGTGTTAAGTTTAAAGAGCCCTGAGTTTGGTGGTTGCCATTTAACATACATAGGGATTTTGTTGGTGATCACAAGTGGACGTGAATTCCCAAGGTAAAGAAATTCTTGTGTTGCACTTAAGAGAGAAAGTAGGTTGATATAATTGGCCGAGTGGTGAAAATATTGTTGTTGTGTGTTTTTCAGAGGTGCCAAAGGCTGAAAGGAATGGGTGTAGATGCTGGCAGTACCTGTGATGGTGTTGCTTGTGTCTCATTTATAAAGTGTCGTAGCCATGCATTGGGAGTAGACATGGTGTGATCTGAAGGAAGAGGAGGAATGGGTATGTGGAGCTGGGCCCAGAGGAGGAGTGCCACACGACATTGAAAAAATATATGGTAGGTAGTTTCAACACTAGTTGTGCATATAGAACACATAGTGGAAGGTACTATATTGAGATGATGGAGGTAATAAGTTGTGGGGAGACGGTTGTGGGCTAGCAGCCAAAGCAAATAGAGTAATTTTGGAGGAAATTTTAGCCTCCATATCCATTGAAATGAAGAGTGGCTATGGATATAGTGGAGTGAATCATATAGAGACTTTACCGTGAAGTGTCCAGTTGTAGTGAGTCCCCATATAATGCAGTCATGTGCTTGAGTATTTTGGGTAAAGTACACGCTTAAGAATTGGTTAGTGATTGATTGTGGGAAAACAATGAAGAGTGGGGAGAAATCCCAAGTATTATTAGAACGAAAGGAGGAGACAGAGGATGTTAGTTCATGGGCTGTTAATGGGACTTTAATTAGTTGTTTAAGAGTAATGTTGGGTTTAAACCAGGCATCATGCTAGAAGTTAATTTGCCTGCCATTAGCTGGTTTCCACATAATGCCCATTTGGCAATAATGCCAGCCTAGTTTGATATTAGTCGAAGTGATTGAGGGTGTGGACCTTGACTTTAATGGATTGGCATATTTGGAGATAAGGATAGAAGCACAATAATAGTCTGGGGAATGAAATAATCGCCAAGCAGTGCTGGCAAGTAAGGATTTATTTTTTTCTTTCGACGATGGATACCCAACCCTTCTTCGTTTTTAGGAGTTGTGATTTGGTCCCAACTAACAAGATGAAGTTTCCTGACCGTAGAGGTGGACCCCCACAAAAAACTTCTTTGGTATTGGTCTAGTTTGTGGAGGATGGATGAAGGTATTTTTGCTAGTTGCATGACGTGCGTTGGTAACGCATTGAGAGTAGATTTAATAAGGGTGGCTCTTCCTGCGCTCGATAGGAATTTGGTTTTCCAACCCGCGAGTCGGGCCTTAAAGTTATCGAGCAAAAACTGGTAATCTCTAGTTGAGGATCGGGATGTAGTGATTGGAAAGCCTAAATATTTCCCAAATGTTGTACCTTCCGACATGTTGAAGAAATTTAATACGAAGTTTTTTTCCACAATAGAGGAATTCTTGGAAAAAAAGATTTTTGATTTGTTGAAATTGATTTTTTGGCCCGAGTGAGAGGTGAAGAAATTGAGATGGTGAATAATTGTGTGACATGATTTAGTGGTGATTTTTGTGGTTAAGATGATGTTGTCAGCGAAAAAGAGATGTGAGATTGGCGGTCCATTAGTGGAAAGCTTTATTGGATCCTATGAAGTATAGTCTACGACAACATTAATACTCCTAGAGAATATTTCCCTGCAGAGAAGGAATAAATACGGAGATAAAGGGTCTCCTTGACGAAGGCCACGGGACGGGGAGAAGTAAGGTGTAGGGGTACCATTTATGCATATGGATATGGATGATGAGGAAATACATGACATTATAAGGTTAATAAGGGGTATTGAAAAATGAAAATAGAAGAGTGAATGTCGGACGAAGGACCATTCCATACGATCAAAAGCTTTTTCGAGATCCAGTTTAATCAGTGCTAGACCTCTTTTGCCCTTAATTTGGCGAAAATGTCTGAGTACTTCTTGGATAATAATTTCATTATCCGTAGCACGACGGGGTTGCAAAAAGCTAGATTGGGTCGGACTAATTATTCTGGATAAGTATGGCTTAATACGGTTGGCTACTATCTTTGTAATAACTTTGTATATTGTATTGCAAAGACTAATAGATTTGTAGTGGGTGAGCGAAGAAGCAGTTTGTTGCTTTGGTATGAGACATAAGTATGTAAAATTGATGTCCGGAGGAATGCATTATTTTCTAAAAACGTCATGACAGAGCTTTAGTACAGATTCCTTAACTTTAGTTCAGTAGAACTGATAAAAGTATAGATGTAGGCCATCAGGCCCAGGTGCCTTAAAAGGTTTGAAAGATTGAATAGCTTGAAAAATCTCCATATAGGTGAGTGGACATGTAAGATTGCTACCACTTGTGGAGGATAGCACACAGTAGTTAGTACTAGAGAAGGAAACAGGAGATGTTGCAAGGCTAGTGGTAAATAGGGTACCAAAGTACTCCATAATCGATGAAGTAATGAAATGAGCATCAAAGTTCCAGCTTCCCCCCTCATCCTTTAAGGCCGTAATTTTATTTTTGCGTCTTCGCTGGAGAGTAGAGAGATGGAAGAAGCGAGTATTGGCATCGCCATCGTTAAGCCATTTTATACGAGATTTTAATTTCCAAAATTCCTCCTCCAATTTTAGAATATGATTATATTCGTTAATAAGATCATGTTCAAGTTGTTGGAGGAAACGACTTGTGGGGTAGTGAAAAGATTGTTGTAAGCCCCCAATTCGATTAAGCAAATTCCTTTTTCTTTTAAAAATATTACCAAAGGCATTTGTATTCCATTGTTGGACATCTACTTGAAATTGTTGTATGGCTGGAATTAAGTCGTGATGATTATTGATCCAAACATTAGAAATGAGAGGGCGAAGTGTGGGGTGAGAGCTCCAAATGCTTTCAAAACGAAAATGCTTGGAAGTAATGGGAGCTTGGAGGAGTAGTAAACTAAGGAATAAAGGGCAGTGATCGGAGTGGGTGCGCGGGAGATGCCTTATCGATGCATCAGGGAATAATTATTCCAATAATAGTTAGCAACTATTCTATCTAATCGTTCCATGATAGTGTAGGAGTGTTGTCTATTATTTGTCCAAGTAAACCTACTCCCATTGTAACCTAAATCAACTAGTCTACAAAAATTTAAACAATTATTGAAGTAGTCAGAGCGAGTTATTCTTAATAACACGACCTCCAAAATTTTCAGAGGCCCTAGTGACTTCATTGAAGTCCCCACCCATCAACCATGGACCATCATAGTGTTCTGACAGGTAGCGTAAATTTTCTCACAAAATATGTCTTTCATGCAATAGTGGGCTCGCATATATTGCCGAAAATAAAAACTTACGGGTTAAAGAACGTACCTCTACCATGCAGTGTACTTATTGATTGGTTAGTGCGACCTCCTCTATTTTAAGGATTTGTTCATCCCGGAGTATTGTTATCCCTCCAGCATTGTATTCTGCCCTAACTGAGGCTAGGCCAGTGAAATTAAAATCTTCCCTAAGAGTGGTGTGATCAAGAAGGTGTGTTTCAAGAAGGACTACCAATGAGGGATGATGATAGTCCAGTGGGGAACGAAAATTGCGCCTAAATTCTGGTGAGAGAGCACCACGATAGTTCCAGATTAGAAAATTCATGAGGGAACTAGATGATGAATTAGAGTGAGAATTAGGAACTGTCAAGTTCCTTGGAATCAGAGTCGGAATAAGAACAAGAGGAAACTTTCCCATATCCGAATTTATGGTTGGACGGAGCTTGATGAGACATTTTTTGAGGTTTGGAGGGCAGTTGAGATATATCTTTTTTTGATACTTCTCCATTAGGACCAAGACCTGGACTCCGGTAAGGTCGACTAAATCTGTGCGCGACTCCCTGAGTTCTTTTGCCAAGGCTGAGATTTCTTGTTGAGTCATCCCCATGGAGGTCTCCTGTGTTGGTGGTACTAGTTCAAGGTCGAGAGGACGTACTGGGGAGGGTGGTAGGAGTTGCATGGGAGCGTGGAAGGTCATGTGTTGATGGATCCAGGGTATTTGATAATGACCTGGGGAGGGGAGAGGATAGAATGGTATCTCCCCAGGTAGGAGTGGTAGTTGTGGGATTAGTAGTGGGGGAGACGACCAACTGGAGTAATTCAGAGGAGTTTGTGGAGGGATTGGATATGCAGAAATTTGGGGATATATTTCCACCGGTGGTGTCATGGCACTCTGATATTGGGTGTAAGCATCCCAACCCAGTCGCATTCCCTCCGTCACAATCTGGGCAACATCTAGGGGGGTTTGAATCATCACTAGGAATTCTTGGTCGTTAATGACAATGGAGAAGGTTAGTGCATGACCCAGGAGGCCCATCTCTAGCCATGATTGTGGTGCTTGAGGAGGTGGATATGGTGTTTGGGAGGTGTATATTCGGTGGAATGGTGGTTGTGGGAGGTGGTGTGGATTTTGCATGTTGTTCTGTATGTGAGACTGGAGGGGAGGAAGATGATGGAACGAAGGTTGTGGGGTATGGTGGATGTGTAACCTGGTGTAGGGACAATTGGGATGGGTTGGAATTTGTAGAGTTTTGTTGGGTATGTGTAGTAGGCTTTGCGTGTGAATTTTTGCTAAGGATAGGGGACAAGTTTTTTAATTGAGAATTGTAGGATTGGGGCGGTGTATCTATGGGGGGGATTGTGAGAAGAGACAGGAGGGGTGGAAACATCATGACTACAAGTTTTGGAAGAGGAATTTGTGGATTTGCTCTGCCAAAGGGGTAATTTTTCGTGGGTTGTGGACCTTTTTGGGCTTAGGTAGCCCAGAAGTTTAATTGGGCAAGGAAGGTGCCACGTGGTTGTCCATCTCAGGAGTGGACGAGTGGCATGCATGCATGCTGTTGGAAGAGGATTCAATTGGGTCGGGAAAGTCGGTCGGCCCTAGATTGGTTGATGTTGATTGGGAACTCGAGGGGATTTGGTTTAAAGAAATAAGAGTTTCATTAGGGTGCTTATCAGTAGGACCCACAACGTGTTTAATTGGTAATAGGAAATCAGAAGAATTAGTAGTAGCAAAATTAACATTAGCAATATGTTGAGATTTATTAAGGGTAGTAAATAAGGAGAGGTCAGTAATCTTGCATGTGGGCCCAGTTTGGGTTGCCGCCTTACCTGGCACGTAGTGAGTCGTCGAGTGCATGTGACATGGAGTTGGGGTGGCAGTTGCATGGCCTGGTTGAGACTCATGTTGGTGTCCTACTCGTGGACGAGTAGAATTTGGTGATCGACGGCGGGGAAAACTGACTGTTTTCCATTCATCCATAGGTGCAGCCACCATAGTAAAAGATGTGGGAGATATTGAAGTAGAGGTGATGGGAGTATTTTGATGTTGGTTAGTATTAGAAGAAGGTGATTCTTGGGGAGTAGGTGTTGAGTTGGGTGAGGAACAATTAACGTTTCTATGTCCTAGACAACCACAACATGTACATAAAAGGTTAAGTCCTTCATACCAGATTGTTTGCCAATGAGCACCAATGTAAACGTGAGTTTTTAGCGGTTTCTCAATAGGGACTTCAATGCAGATACGTGCATAGTGACCTCGTGTAGTTGAAGATGTGCAAGTATCAATCTTAAGCAGCTTGCCAGTTTTTTGTCCCATTTTTTGTAGAATATCCATGTCGTAAAATTCCGTAGGGAGTTCTGGAAGACGTAACCAAATAGTTGAATAGGATAGTTGCACTGAAGAAGCAATGAACTTAGGTTCCCAACGCCTGACTGTAAGAAAGTGGTTGAACACAAACCATGGTCCATCATGGAGAGCACGATTCATGTTCTCCTTCTTCGCGAACTTTATTAAATAGAACTCTGAACCTAGATCAATGATGTTCAGTGTTTTAGATGGCTTCCATAGGGCACTTAATTTATATTTAAAGGCCTGGTGACCCACCTTCTTACCAAAAACCTTGACTATGATAGAGTATTGCCAAGGTAGATAGAGCCTAGATTTTTCAGAGGAAGATAAAGGAATAAAATCCTCTGAATTCGTTGAGGTATGACTTCCGTCAGTGAGATCGAGGTTGTAGTGGTCAGTGGAGCAGGGGGTGCGTAAACCTAGTAAATGGTTGGTGGATAAGAGGGTTTGCATGTAGGAAATCTTCTTTGGATTATGATCTAGTGCATCTATTTGCATTGAGCTAATATCCAGGGGCTCCATGGTTGGGGAAGACGACATAATTGCCTGGTTCTCAAATTTCGGTAAACTTAACAACCCTTACCTTAAATTTCACGGTGTTTACCATGTAGCAAGATTTCTAAAAGGAGAAATACATAAACTGCACCTTTAAGTTGTCCTCAACGATCAAATAAATACTTCAATTGAGCGCTTTTTCATACTAACACTTCAAGTGGTTATTAAGTAGATTAAGTAAACACCTGATCCAATCTATATGGGTGATGTTTTTCTTTATACATAATTGGTTAAACAACCTACCACAAGACAAGATACCCTTCTGCGCCCAACAAATTTTTAAATCCACGTTGCGCCTTATTTGTTCGTCCCCGTTTAATCTATACCCGTTTTTTAAAACGTTTTAACTTGTACCCACTGTTTAAACAACTTCAGGCCTCTTTCACCTCCTCCTTCTCCTCCTTCGTTTTCTGAATGCAGAAGCTTGAGATATTGTTATGCGTTCTAGCCTGATGATTCATATATATATATATATATAATGTTTGTCCCATTATGTTCAATTTGTTCTTATTCACAATAATTTAACCTCTTAGATATTTAGCTTTACAGACACATTGGTTTTTGGTTCTAATTTATCTGTAGTAACTTGTTTTCATGTCGAAAATATTTTTCATTCTTTAATTTTTGAAATGAACATCAATCGTTGGTAATCATGATATATCAAATTCATTGTTGTATAGAATTTCAGCTCTAAGAATGCTGAAGTTTAGCAAATATAAACAAAAACTTCAGCTCGTAGAATGTTGAAGTTCAACAAATACAAAACAAACTTCAGCTCTATAATGCTGAAGTTCATCACAAACAGAACAAATCTTCAGCTAAAACATGCTGAAGTTCAGCAAATACAGAACAAAGTTTCAACTACTAGAATGCTGAAGTTCAGCAAATACAGAATAAAGCTTCAGCTACTAGAATACTGAAGTTCAATAATTACAAAATAAAAACTTCAGCCAACACATGTTGTAGTTTTATTGAACTGAAGTTTGTCATTGCACTATGAACTGAAGTTTGCGTGATCGCCTTTGCAAGTCAGGTCAAACTTCATGCAAAAATATCTGAAGTTTTGCTACACTTCAGGCAAAACATTCTGAAGTTCAAACTTCAGACATAAATTTTTGCTACTTCAGGCCCGTATGTCTGAAATTACGCGAAAAGTGGGTACGCTTGTAATTTTTTTTTTTTGCAAAACGGGTATAAGTTAAAAAGTGACCCAAAAAGCGGGTATAGATGCAAATGCCCCACGTTTCTCATGAGTCCGGAACCAAAATAATGTCCTTTTGGACAAAATGAATATTAATGAATGTAAAAAAAAAGTTACAATACTATATATAACGCCCAAATACTGGGCACTATACCTTAACGGTAACTTTTGCCGTTAAGGTATAGCGCCGTACAAAACCACGTTATTTATGTATAGTGCACTAAAACACTGCGTTATAGTATAACACTTTAAAACCCCGCGCTATACATGTAAATGCTGGGTGGTCCAATGGTTAAGGGATACCTAAGAAGAGGTTGCTTTGGCCTTGAGGTGCTGGGTTTGAATCCCTACACCAACATTGCTTTATTTTCCTATTCCTATTTCTTTTTTCATTTCTATTCATTATTTTGTTTTAGTATTTAGATATAACCTTTATTTTCCTATTTCTTTTTCATTTTTTATTTCTTTACATTATTTTGTTTAAGTATTTAGATTTTTATTTTTCATTTCTTTTCATTATTTTGTTTAAGTATTTAGATACAACCTTTGTTATCCATGGACTACAATTTGAGCAACAGTGTCAGTGTGTATAACATAAGGGACTAAATACAAAATAGCCAAAAACATAGTAAAATTTTAATTATAAAATAAAACTCATAATTCTAATTTGAAAATAAAAAAAGGAGAAAAAAATAATTTTGTTTTACGTATAACACAAAATAACAACTATTAAAAATGTCGCTTGATTTTTTAAAGAAATAATAAAAGGCTTCTCTATTAAAGTATTTATATCTAAATACTTAAACAAACTAATGAAAAGAAATAAAAAATGAACCGGCTTGTGACTTGTGACTCCTATGAACCTAGACGCTCTGATACCAACTTGTCACGACCCGAATTTCCCTCCGAACGGTCTGGTGACGGCACCTAGTCCCTACGACTAGGTAAGCCTAAAACATGCGGAAAATAAAGCAATATAACAGAATAAATAGAAAAGAAGAAGAAAATATATAACTTAGCCGCTCGGCATTTACAACTTTCACTTCCCAAAACCCGAAATGTCACAATAATCACAAGATCTGTACTAATGTAGCTCTATACAATGGAATAAGGAAAATGTATATAAGTCTCCTAAGTCTATACTAGAGTAGAAGGGGACTCGTGGGATTCTGCGGACGCGGCAGAATTACCTCGCGGTCTCCTGACAGCTGCTAAAGTACTCCTAGCCAAACTGCTATGTACTGGTACCTGGATCTACATATGGAAAACATGCGCAGGAAAGGGCATGAGTACTCCACAATTGCTACCCAGTAAGTGCCAAGCCTAACCCCAGTCAGGTAGTGACGAGGTCAGGTTAAGGCTCTACTAAATGTTTATAATAAAACAGTTAAAAATCTAAGCAGAGATAGATAATAAGCTGAAGCAGAACAGTAGAAACGGTAAACTGCAAAGAATAATAAAAGAGAGCCCTCAGCTCAGCACATCATATGTCTCCATAACCAATATGCAATGCAGTACAGGGGAAAAGCTCCTGGAATCTAGTCCATAGTCCCAATTTAAATATGCAATGCAGTACAGGGGAAAAGCTCCTGGAATCTCGTCTGTAGTCCCAATTTAAATATGCAATGCAATACAGGGGAAAAGCTCCCGGAATCTAGTCTGTAGTCCCAATTTAAATATGCAATGCAATGAATACATGATACAACATATTTGAACAGTTCAAAAGGAATCACAGAGCAAATACGTATAAAACTACCTAAACATGATACAAATATTAACAAATAGGAGTAACTCAATGAGACAGGTAGACATGCTCATTCCTAAGCTACACTACACAGTTAGTACAGGAAACAGTGAAATAGGGATAATTGATTTACGTCATGGAAGGAAAAAGTGAAGTTTTAGAAACAATAGCCCGTGTACGCACTTGTCACCTCACATACACGGCACTCATATAAAAAAACAATATCAAACAACCTAAGGGGAAGTCCCCAGCACAGAGTTAGGCAAGCCACTTACCTCGACTGCGCTACTCAACCCACAATTACGCTTTTTCCACGAGTATCCGACTCCGGGTGGCCCAAATATATTAAATTCGATTGCATAATGTAAATAACACTTTAAGGAATCAAAATAGCTAATTATTTCGAAGCTAATACGCGAAATAAGGAAATTCGCCCAAAAAGTCCCTCGGGCCCACGTCTCGGAATCGGGTAAAAATTATATATTTCGGACACTCATTCACTCACGAGTCTAACCATATAAGAATCTCTCAAATCAGATGTCAAAAACCCAATCAAAACTCAATAATTCAGCTATGAAGTTTATCCAATATTTTCCAAACTTTCCACCAAAATTCAAAATTTAAAGACTAGATTTAAGTTAGGAATCATGGAAATTGATCTAAGTTGGGTAGAAATCACTTACCCAAGTTGCCCAGGTGCAAAAGTCTTCAAAAATCGCCCTTCCCGAGCTCTCAAATTCGAAAATATGGGAAATGGCATAAACCCTCGGATTTGGGTCTTTAAAAGACTGCCCAGGTATTGGTCTATGCGATCGCAGACATACTGTCGCGATCGCGAGGATTTATCCCACACGCGCCTTAATTTTCTTCACTGCGAACGCGGCTAAGGGGTTGCGATCGCGGACCTTCTCCACTCAAAGCTATGTGATCGCGGTTGGCTTCACGCGACCGCGTAGAGTAAGTATAAAATCTTCCCCAACCTAAGGTGCTCTATGCGATCGCGGAGGGACTAGTGTGATCGCGATGCACAACTTCCAGCCTGCCTCAGCTTACCTTATGCGATCTCGGAGTAACTCACGCGATTGCGAAGAACAAAATACTGCTGCTATGAACACCAGCAAACCAGCAGTGAACTTAACGCTGAATATGCCCGCTTGAGCACCCGAAACGCACCCGAGGCCCCCAGGACCTCAACCAAACCTACCAACCTACCCTAATACTTCATTCAAATTTGGTCGAGCCTTAAAAACACATCTCATAACATCAAAATCATCAATTATGCGTAGATTCAAGCCTAAGAACTTATGAAATTTCTAAAATTCACATTCGATGCCGGATCACGTCAAAACTCATCCGAATGACCTCAAATTTTACACACAGGTCATAAATGACACTACGGACCTACTGTCTGTAACGACCCGGTCCGTTGTTATGCAGTATACGCATCTATTCCTTTATTTGTGTCTTGTAGTAGCTCGGTTAGACTGTTCACGAAGTGTTGGGGTTGGTTCGGGCTCGGGTTCGGAGCGAAAATAGAGTGGATTGAGACACATAGTCTCTAACAAGAGCTTTAGAGTTGGGAAAGTCAACCCGGAGTTGACTTATTGGTGAACGACCTCGAAATGCGAGTTTTATGGTTCGGATAGCTTCGTTAGGTGATTTGGGACTTAGGAGTGTGTTCAGAATATTTTTAGGGTGCCCGGTGTAGAATTAGGCTTGAATTGGCGAAGTTAGTATTTTGGCGAATTCCGGTTGATAGGCGAGATTTT
>MDKH01129832.1:0-44497 GCA_005239495.1 Nicotiana undulata | reverse complement strand
GGTAGGGAGTTCCATCTCCTGACGAAGCATCAATATTATTGCCTTTTTCACCCACTATTGCCACCATCTACGGGCACAATGCTTCTTCCCCATAGTGAAAACAACAACACGGACTCATTGATTCACAAAAATACAAAGAAAAACATGAATATTCAATGATTTTGAAAGCCCACTTTCACTATCATATGATTTTGAAAACCCTTACTGTCACAAGCGAAAATTTCGCCCAAAATTTACTGTTAGACGAAGAGATAGAACGGTTGAAGTTTAATTTAAAAATTGGAAATTTCGTTTAGTTTGAGTATGGAGGAAAGTTCGCCCAGAATTGCATGAAATAGATATGAAACAGGGGAAACGTTAAAAGCGATGGAAACGTTAAAAGCGATGGAACGGAAATAAGCTTGCAAAATGGGCCGGGTAAATAATTTGGGCCAAATGGGTAGGAAAAGTAATTAATTTGGGCCTGAGTATTAAAGAGTAATTAGTTTGGGTTTAATGGGTATTAAGTGAAATTTTCCCATTTTAATGGTCCAGTTTAACAAAATTGAGATATATCCAAAATATTATTGGACCTTTTCGGTTATTTAAAAAAAAAAAGATTGATCCAACGAAGCTAGATGGTCAAAACATCGTATTGACCTGTTTGTACCTTTTGACAGCCATCTCATCCATGATCCATGTAAAGCCAATCTGTATTTTTCCTTTCTGCATCAATCGCTAATTATTACTATATTCAATCCCCATTTTAAAGACCAAAAATCCGCCATTAAAAAATTTGCAAACAAAATCCATAATCTTGGAGGCAAATTGGGTAATAAAGCTAATCTTTGAGGACACCATTGAAGTTTCAAGAACCACTCTTTCAGGTCAGTATTTTATGAAATTCTCCTTTAAAAATGTAATATTTCATTTGGGTATTCTTCAAATCTGGGTTTTATAATTTGTTTTATTTTTTGCCGATTCTTGTATTTTAAGATTAATTGTGTGCAAAAATATTAACTTTTATGTACTTAAACAATTCCTAGTTTTTGTCTTCATTTGTCTGTATTGTGGTTTCTGAGGATTTTAATGTACAAATCTTGGATCAAACTTGTGTGATCCTTTGGATCAAATCTGAACTATGGTTTGATGGAAGGAACCAAAGTAGGAGTTTTTGTGCTTGGATTTATTTATTGGTGTAATTCAGTTTCATTTAACTCTTTGCAGAAATTAGGAGCTCTTTGTGTTCCCTACTACAGACATGAGATTACAACTATTACTACTCACTATGTCCCATAGTTTCTGTGCCTTTCTTGCAGATAAATGATTTTTAACTACGACTTTTAACTGTAATTTATCTTATTTTCAAAGAATGAGTTAATCTATGTCTGCCTGTCTGGTTCAAGTCTAACATTGGTCAATTTCAACTAGAAGAACAAAAGGTACTAAGATTTTAGGTTCCGTGCTAAGCATCTTGCTTATGCTTTATACTTATAGTTTATTGTTTTTTCATAACTTGGTAAGTAAAACCGATGGCACCTTGCTCCGAACTGAGCTATGCAACAACGAGATCTCCCTTGATCCTTGCCGTATGTGCTTGACGGCAATTATCTTCCTTGGTTGCATAACTTGTAAAGAAAAAGCCTTGCATCTCGATCCGAGTTACATGTTGTTAATGCACACTTTTTTTTAAGCTTAGATCATACTCTAACGATCACATTTGGTATGCTCAATTGTCCAATTTGGTTGATTTCATAGGACTTGCTGAGTGCGGAAGGCAAATAGACACATTGGACAATAAAAGAAGACTGAACTTTTATTTGTTAGCATAAAGCAGTTATAGGATAAATTTTCTAGTTTTCATCTGTCAAATATGATTCTGTCTTCTCTGCCAAAAAAAACGATAATGATGTATGTTCGTTAGGACCATGCAATTCCTCAAGACAAGAAAATGAATTTGTTTTATGGATGAATTTCTGACAGTATAATATTATTTAAAGCTGTGTGAATTGTATAATGTCTAACGTATCGTTTTCTTCAATACAACACTTAGTTATCTTTTATCACACAAAGGAATGATAGTGTAACTAACAAAATAATTAAGTGTTCATCACAACCATTGGACTGGCAAATTTTTTGAAAACTATTGTAAAACTGTTTAACGTGAAAAGATACATAACAACAATACGGTTGATGGTAAATGCTCATTTTATCTGAAAATGGGTAATGTTGATTCTCTGGCGCGTTAAATGCTTATCTTTTAGTCTCTTAATTCCAGTCCCTCTTATGATTATACATAAACTCTTGGGTTATCATGGAATACCAATGATTATGTGAATGGAACAACTTCTTTTTCATATAGATAATGGATACAACAATATCAGTTGTTACAAATATGTTGAGAGATGCATCTGATTGGGTGACATGGATATCCGAGGCTCCATTTGCTAGAGCTGTGGTGTTTGGAGTTAACATTGGAGGTAATGTTCCCTATCCATAAAAAAATTGCTATTGCTGTTAAACTAGATAGGAGGTATTTTCCCCTATGTTGCTCGGACTCTCCAAAAGTGTTGCCGCACCCGTGTCGGATCCTCCAAAAATACATAAAATTTGGAGGATTCGACACACACCCAACAACATTTGAAGAGTCCGAGCAACATAGATTTTCCCTATCCATAAAATAATTGCTATTGGCTGTTAAACTAGATGATGACTTGTGAGAAGACGTACCCTTGATCCTGCAGGACATCTATTTGTGGAGGGTCTTCTCCTTGTAGTCATCCTTTTCCTACTATCGCAGAAAAGTTATAAACCACCTAAAAGACCATTGACAAAGAAGGTTAGTCCCTTGTGTTATTCCACCAGTTCTATCTTTGTTTCTCTGTTACTCCATCTTTTGTTCTTTCTCGCTCACTCTCTTTGATTTTCTCATACTTTTTGGGACTCAGGCGTAGTAGTTGTTGTTGTTTGTTAGTTTGATTTGCTCATTCATATGAACATAATTGCCTCCATGGTCAAGGCCCAATCGGCATTTGATTGCTCTTCCTCATTACCAAGATAATGATATGCTTAAAAGGAAAATTATTGTATTTATGATACACTCCCATCTTATAGTTTCTAATTTGTGTAGTTAAATGATTATCTTAGTGGAAAGTGATGAAGGCAAGGTTTCACACTTTAGCCAGCTCTTCTCTTTAGAAGTTGCAGAAAGTCCTATGCTTGATGTAGGCCAGAAAAGATAATAAGCTTAAAAAGTTTTACATTCTTAGAAGAATAGAAACAAAAGCTGCTGCTTTAATGCTCTCTCAAAGTAGAACCCAACTTAAAGATGTCCAACTCTTCTTTCTCCATCTTATGCTCTAAGCTGTGAGGTGCTTGGGCAATGACCTTGAACTTGAATGTAAGTTTTCTATCTTCTATGCAACATGCTACATTCGAGCTGACGAACGTGTGTGTGCGCTTTGGTTTTTAGGAAATAGATGAGCTATGTGATGAATGGGTCCCAGAACCTCTTATTCCCACCATTACAGATGAGATGAAATCGGAGCCTCCAGTACTTGAAAGGTGGAAATACTCTTTTTTTTTTCATTTGAAAAGCGAAGCATATACATTCTTGTTAGACAAGTCAGTATTCTGCTCATTTGTCTAATTATGCCTTTTACCACTGTAAGATTCTATTCTTGCTTAAGTGGGAGAAACCAGCCAAAGAATATAGGAACTAATTCAAATGCCATGCCGCTGACTTTGGGAGCCACATAGAGAATCTCTTTTTCTTATGGTCTGCCGATCCTGACTGGTCAAAAGGATGGAACTCAGTGAGTTGATTGGGATATCTCGACACTAGACTAGAAAAGAGTCGCTGAACCTGAGCTCACTAGAGGAGAAAAATCTAGATAAGCGCTAATTGTGTAACACATCTACCTGGTTTTAAAAATTAAAAAGAGAATATATGTAGGTTTGGCTTGTTATTTTGATCAGTACAAAAAGTTAATAACTCCTGTACCTCCTACTTCATTCAATAAGCATCTAGGAGGATGCAAATCAGTACAAAAATTTAAAACATATGCAAGTTGGAGCGAGATTAGCTTATTTGCTTCTTCTACTCGAACTTACTCAGGCTATAAAAGTTGTAAGTCAAGTTTATGAAACCTCCATATTTTTATGGTTGTAGTTTCTATTTACTTGAGTTCTCTCATTTTATCTAATTGCTTACCAGTTTTATTAATGCAGCGCTGCAGGTCCTCATACAACTGTTAATGGCAAGGAAGTAGTAAATTTTACTTCAGCCAATTACCTCGGATTATTAGGAAATGAAAAGTTACTTGTAAGAAACCCTTCTCTCTCGAACATTTTGAATTGTAATTTGGTTCAAGTTTATCATTGCCTAATGTTGTATATCAGGAGACATGCACCAGGGCATTGGAGAAATATGGAGTAGGTTCTTGTGGTCCTCGTGGATTCTATGGAACAATTGGTAAAATTTGTGATATTCATGAATAGGGAGCGTTAGTTAATTTTCTTCTGCTCTATTTTGCAACATTCCTCTTTCTCGCCCAACCTTATCATTCTTTATTTCATACAGATGTTCACCTTGATTGTGAGGCCAGAATAGCCAAGTTTCTTGGAACTCCTGATTCTATACTCTACTCTTATGGACTTTCTACCATGTTCAGTGCAATTCCAGCATTTTGCAAGAAGGGAGATGTCATTGTTGCGTAAGTTAATTCGTTCTTTGCACGTTGATAATAGATATTTTTTTTTTTTAAAAGATGAGCTCAGGATGAAATATCTTTTATTGGGCGTTGAAGCAACTAGAAAGGGATTACGGAGGAACCAGGCTGTAGAGTAAAATGAAACATATTAGTTCTCATTTTCAACCATGACTTTTGCTTGCTTAGGGATGAAGGTGTGCATTGGGGAATACAAAATGGACTTCAGCTCTCTAGAAGTACAATCATATACTTCAAGCACAATGATATGGAGTCCTTGAGAAATACATTGGAGAAAGTCACTCAAGAAAACAAGCGAGCCAAAAAACTTAGGCGTTATATTGTTGTTGAAGCATTGTATCAGGTATCTTCTTTTTTATTATTTGATTGCCAAAGCTGTATGTCTGTAGCACTGCCTGGACCATGATCACCTCTTCTCTATTCACTCAGAAGATTATTCTTTAATTTCATTTGTTTCTTCGACATCTAGAATTCTGGTCAAGTCGCTCCATTGGATGAAATCATCAAACTGAAGGAAAAATACAGATTCCGGGTATTGTTGGATGAAAGCAATTCCTTGGGTGTGCTTGGGAGTTCCGGTAAAGGTCTAACAGAACATTACAATGTCCCGGTAATGCCATTGAATCGATCGTATTATTATGGATTTGAATTTTCTGTATGTATAACCTTAATCAGGTTATCCTTTTTGCAGGTCGACAAGATAGATATCATTACTGCTGCCATGGGACATGCATTGGCAACAGAAGGAGGATTTTGCACCGGGAGTACAAGAGTCATTGAACACCAGGTATTATAATGTGATTGATATATTGTCACTCTTCTCACCCAAAAAAAACATCTTGTCACTGTCTCCTGTTTATTTTTCCCGATTAAGCCGGTTTTATTTTTGTTTGGCAGCGCCTCAGTAGTTCTGGTTACGTGTTTTCTGCTTCTTTGCCTCCATATCTGGCAAGTGCTGCAATCAAAGCTTTTGATATCCTGGAAGAAAATCCTGACCTTATCACAAAATTGAGGGAAAACATTAAGATACTGTTTAAAGGTATTTTCCCTTACATCAAGTAATCAGTGGTTGCAGGAAGATATCAACTTATTACCTTGTGTGGTTGCAGGTCTTTCGGATATTAAAGGGCTGGAAATAGTGAGTGATCCACTCTCTCCCATAGTTTTTCTAAGACTAAAGAAGTCGACAGGATCCTCAAACAGTGACCTAAAACTGCTAGAAGATATCGCGGATCGTGTAAGTCATAATCTGTGTTCTACTTTCATGTTGTAGCCGTAATTTCTTCTTATTCTTATTCTCGTACGCATCCTAACAGATTCTCCTCAAAATATTGTCATTTGCAGGTATTGAAGGAAGATTCTGTTTTTGTTGTCACTTCAAAGAGATCGACACTTGATAAATGTAAGTTGCCAGTTGGGCTTCGATTGTTTGTCTCAGCAGGGCACTCAGAATCTGATATGAAGAAAGCTAGTGAGTCATTGAAGAGGGTCGCGGCTTCACTATTGACAGATCAGAGCTAGCAGTGAGGTTCATCGTCTTTTAAGCGTCTGATATGTGAGCTGAAGGGAAAATAGGACAGAAACATTCTAGTATTCAATTAGGTGAACATTCTTTTTTAACTTTTTATGTTCATTAGACTTTGCATGTCAACTATTATACAGATAGATCAAGATTTACTTCTTGAGGTTGCCATGTTGCAAGGCTACAAGGCCTGAAAAGTCAGTTCTCTTGATTAATGTTGTGCATCCTGTAGCTGTGTTAATCTTTTTTCCCCCCTCCCTTTCTTACTGATTATAAAGAAAATAGACGAGGATAAAATGTTGGAATCTTGTAGTTGGCTGTATAGACATGTCATTTCTTATTGTCTTGTTAAGATATACAATACCTTTCTGGTCTACATTCTATAAGTGATTAATCTCAAAATTTTAAGCTTTGAGCTGAACATATGGTAATTTTGGTCGCTATCTTATCGTATAGAGGAAGTAAAGGGCTAATGTTTTGGAAATATTGAGTAAATATCATATGGCCTTTACTGAAGCATAATTATATGATGGAAATACCGGATAATGACTTATTTTATTAATATGTTTTTATGAAAAATGTTTTCCACTGTTTGGTTTGATGGAGAGTGAAAAGTACTTTTTGAAAAATTTATTTATTAAAGAATGATAATAATATTAGCATATCCCATAGCGTTTTGAGTGGAAATGGCGTGGGATAGCCACTTTTTAACATAGTATTTAGTTTTTATTCAGGATTTTTAATGCTGAGCAAAAATAGCTACAATTCTATTAAGATTTAATATGAAAAGACGTTTTTACCCTTTCTTCATGAGTGTTGTATAAATATTAAGGACATGGTGTCCTTAATATTTAGCCATGTCCTTAATATTTACACTGCACACGTGAAGTTAAGGACGCCATGTCCTTAACATTTACACTGCTCATGTGAAGTTAAAAGACATGATGTCCTAAAGTTTAACAACAAAAGGTGCAAATACAAGACACTTTGTCCTTAATATTTACACAACATTCACGAAGTAAGGACACTATGTCCTTAATATTTGCCAACACTCATGAAGTTAAGGGCACTATGTCCATAACATTTACATTGCACGCATGAATTTAAGGACACCATGTCCTTAACATTTACACTGTACATATGAAGTTAAGGACATGAGGTCCTAAAGTTTAACAACAGAAGGTGCAAATACAAGTTAAGGACATTATGTCCTTAACATTTACACTACACGTATGAAGTTAAGGACACCATGTCCTTAGCATTTACACTGTGCGTATTAAGTTAAGGACACAATGTCCTAAAGTTTAATAACGGAAAGTGCAAATACATGACACTTTGTCCTTAATATTTACACAATATTCATGAAGTTAAGGACACCATGTCCTTAATATTTACACAACATTCATGAAGTTAAGGACATCATATCCTTAATATTTACATGTGTTGGATGATACTTATTTATTAATTCCCCATTTGTTTGATGCAAAAAGAATGTTAATTTTCATTTTGTGGCAGGGCATGTCGATGTAGTTCTACATACTCATTGATGAAAAGAAATTCTGAAACCCAGTAAGAAGGAAAGAAGAAAACAAAGTGGTGTAGTTTGCGGGGGCAATAACTGTCAAATAAGTACAGAAAATTGATAGAAGAAACCAAAGTGTGGTGTATGAATCTATATAGAAGCAACACATGTTTGTATATGTGCTCAGATAAGTCAAAGAAATTGTAACCACTAAAGGAACTATAAGATCACTAGTGCAGTATTGCGTTCTGGTTTATCGCATAATCACAAGGGTATTTTCGTCCAAGCGGGTAGAAGATTATTATGCACTGGTTAAAAAGTAAATATAATTTAAACAATACCTAAAGAGTAAAGACATCTCTAAATAGTGGCTAACTGTGCACTTCCCCCGCGTTTTGATGAGATTTTCGAGTAACGTCTAATAGCCCCGCCCAAGTTATAATAAAAATGGGCCCATATTTTAAGGAGTATTACAATAGTGGGCTTACATTCTTATACCATATATGAAACCTTATTACCCTCAATGTTAAAGGTTTGACTTAATTACACTTAGTATACCAAATTACCAATTCTATACCATACTTAATTAAGGGTCTAATTAATTGGACGTTTTTACTCCTTAATTAAAGGTGTCCATATATCCCACGTTTCTCTCTCCCCATAATTCCTAACCAGCGCCGTTTTCCCCTCCCCTTTCTTCCTCTTCTCCATTCCCCCTTTCTTCCTCTTCTCCATTCCTTCTTCTTCTCATCGTCTCTCTCTTTCTTCAAAAATTTGTTGGCTTTTCTTTAGCAAGGAAGATAATGGTTAACTTTTCAAGAGTTTTATGATAATGATGGCAAGCAACTGCCTGGAAGAAAAGAAAGATAAAGATTGGCGCTAAGGCTTGAAAGATAAAGATTAGCGCTAAGATTGGCGCTAAGGCAAGCAACTGCGTGTTTGAAGTTATTCCCAAAGTTGGTATACAATCTATGTATAATGAATACATAGATTGTAGCTTAATTGTAGTAGAAACGATATTGAGATCTAACGATTTGAGATCTGTTTGACTATGTAGTTTATTTGTAGGTTTTTTGTAGAGTTTTTGTAGATGAAGAGAAAATTTTGTAGTCAACAATGAAGAGTGGTCAATCAGTGAAAGCGAGGTTACAGGCAGGCTAGCAAGGAGGAAGGGTGCTCCTGCATTGAATGATAAAATAAGAGTCCAGAGAAAGAAGAAATATTGTCATGTTTATGTAGTTTAGTTGTTGTTAGTTGGTAGTTGAAGGAGAATACACAATTTTCTGAACAAATCTTTTATGTTTTAGCAGTTCACTTGAATATAAATTGGTTGTTTTATCTTCATTTGTTCCATCTTTACATCACTGTATCTTAGTTATATTAAACGTAGTTATTATGATGTTAGATTACAATTTGTCTACAAAAAAATTACACATTATCTACATTCTGGACACACTCAATGTCGTGATTGTATATAATTTTGTAGTTGAATATGTTCATAATTCGTAGAAGTTTTAGTCGTTTTTGATTTGTGAAAACAGAAAACAAAGCTTCTACAATCAGAATACAAATAATATTCAATTTATCAACAAACTGGGTACATTGAATTTTAATATCCCAATTCTCATTCGATTGTAGTTTAATTGGGATTTTCGACATAATTGCATTTTTTGCAGAAGATTTGTAAAATTTTTAGTCGTTTTTTATTTGTGAAAACAAAAAATAAAGCATCTACAATCAGAATACAAATAATCTACAATTTATCTACAAAATATCTACAAACTGGGTACATTGAATAGAAAGAGACGAAAATTAATACAGCGTGATTTGCATTTGAAAATTTCTGAAAGAATCTTTAATTCCCCAATATTAGCGCGCCTAAATAAGTAATTCTAATGCTACAATGATTCCTTATTTAATGAAATATCTGGAAGAATATTTACTTCCCTAATTTTAGCGCCTAAATAGGAAGATTATAGCTACTAAGATTCTGTATTTAATGCATTGTATCTTTTTTGTAGAAAAACTGTTAACAGGGCGGGTAATTTTCAAATCATGAACATATTTGGTAATATAGTTTCCTATATGGTATAGGAACGAAAAAATCCCTAATAAAAATTGGTCCTAAGCTTATTCGTAAAAATAGCACGGACTAGCCGATCTGCGGACTGGCAATTGAAAAATAACCAGTGTTTGCAAAGTCATTCAAAAATAGTTACTATTTTGCTGCAACACGGAAAGTTTCAGCATAATATACTGTAGATTGGTGCACCTGTGTATGAACTTCCAGCATATTATGTTGGAACTCCAGCACACGAAAAGTATATGCTGGATCAGTATATTATGCTGGAACTCCAGTATATTATGCTGAAAGTTCACGGGTAAAAAATTTGAACTCCAGTATATTATGCTGGAATATTTTTCGAATTTTGAACAGTGTTTTCGTTCAGATTTATCTTTACATGAAAAGTGGCTAAATTTTGATTACTTTTGAAATTGTGGATATTTTTCAATTACCACTTGTAAATCTGGCTACTTTTGAATTTCACCCCGCTTATTCTTACTAGGTTTAGCTCAATAGCTAAATTTATATATATTTTGAATTTTTTTAAGCACCAGTAAAAATCTATATTTTCTCTTTCACTTGGTAAAAATATCTGCAAGCTGATTATTCGACTTCACAAACTTTGTAGTAATATCTCCTATATGTATCTCTCTAATGAAGTGACAGTCAATCTCAATGTATCTAGTTCTCTCATGGAACACCGGATTTGATGCAATATGAAGGGCAACTTGATTATCGCACACAAGTTCCATCTGGCTGATGTCATCATATTTCAACACCTTGAGAAACTGTTTGATCCAAACTAGCTCACATGTTGCCATAGACATTGCTCGATATTCTGCTTTTGCACTAGGCCGAGCAATTACATTTTGTTTCTTGCTCTTCCAACACACCAGATTGCCTCCAACTAAAACACAATATCCAGACGTCGAACGTCTATCAGAAAGTCATCCTCCCCAATCATCATCTGAGTATCCAACTATACGCTCATGATCTCGATACTCAAAATATAACCCTTTACCTAGAGCCGATTTTATATACCAAAGAATGCAGACAACTACATCCCAATGACTATCACCGGGAAAATCCATAAACTAACTTACAACACTCACAAGAAAGGAAATGCCAGGCCTGGTCACCGTGAGATAATTTAATTTACCAACCAGCCGCCTGCCCGCCTATATCTTGCAGGATCGCTAAGCGGCTCATTTATCCTGACAGAAGTTTAGAATTACGATCCATCAGAGTGTCAACAAGTCTACAACCTGTCATTCTTTCTCCTCAAGAATGTCTAAGGCATAATTCTTGTGATACCACAATGACTGAGCGACCTCAATACCCAGAAAATACTTTAATCTGCCCAGATCCTTACTTTAAAAATGTTGAAAAAGATGTTGCTTCAATTTAGTAATACCATCCTGATCATTGCCGATAATAACAATATCATCAACATAGACCACCAGATAAATATAGAGACTTGAAGCAGAATGTTGATAGAACACAGAGTGATCAACTTCACTCTAATTCATGCCAAACTCCTGGATAACTGTGTTGAACTTACCAAACTTCGAGGAGACCGCTTTAGACAATAAAGTGACCGGCGCAAGTGACATACAAGGCCACAAGACTCCCGCTGAGAAACAAAACCAGGTGGTTTCTCCAGATAAACTTCATCCTAAAGGTCACCATGAATAAAAGCATTCTTAATGTCCAACTGATAGAGAAGCCAATGGCAAATAACAACCATGGATAGAAAAAGGCGTACTGATGCTATTTTAGCCACAGGAGAGAAAGTGTCATTGTAATCGAGCCCAAATATGTGAGTATATCCTTTGGAAATAAGGCGGGCCTTAAGTCGATCAAATTTAGCTATCCGTACCAACTTTGAATACATAAACTCAACGACAACCAACAGAAGATTTACCTGAAAGGAGAGGAACAAGCTCCCAAGTACCACTATATGTAAACCAGATATCTCGTCAATCATAGCCTATCGCCAGCCTGGATGAGACAATGCTTCACCTGTAGACTTAAGGATGGAAACAAAGGAGAAAGAAGATATAAAATCATAATGGGGTGATGACAACTGATGATAACTTAAACCGACATAATGGGGATAAAGATTAAGTGTGGTCTGTATACCTTTCCGAAGTGCAATCGGTGTACTAGGAAGAAACAAGTCTATAGTAGGAACATGATCAGGTGCAGGACATGAATCAGTTAGGCCTGATGCTGGGCGCAGACGATGATGATAAGTCAAGAGTGGTGTTCCTGCGGCTGGGGATCTAAGAGGAGCAACACTAGACTCTTTAACGGTTAGTATATGTAAGACTTCTGTGGATAAAGGTGGAGGAGTAGCTATAGTAGACTCCTCAAAGATCAGTATAGGTAGGACCTCAAATATCTTAAGGTGGTCAGAAGAGGTAAAGAAAGGTTTAGACTCAAAAAATGTGACTTCAGTTGACATAAGGTACCTATGAAGATCAGGTGAGTAACAACGATATCCATGTTGAATATGAGAATATCCAAGGAAGAGATACTTGAGAGAATGAGGAGCTAACTTATCTTTCCCATGGAGTAAGTTATGAACGAAACATGTGCTCCCGAAAATACGAGAGGGAAGAGAGTATAAGGGTGACTGGGGAAACAATACTGAATACGGAACCTAATTCTGGATGGGAGGTGAAGGTATCCGATTAATCAAATAACAACCTGTGAGAAATGCATTGCTCCAAAAACGCAATGGAACATGAGATTCAATGATAAGTGTGTGAGCAGTCTCAATGAGGTGCCTATTCTTTCTCTCTGCAACCCCATTTTGCTGAGGGGTATAAGGACATAATGTTTGATGAATAATTCCTTGAGAAGTCATAAAGTTCTGAAAGTGAGAGGATAATTATTCTAAGGCATTATCACCGCGAAAAGTGCGAATAGAAACACCAAATTGATTTTTTTATTTCAGCACAAAAATTCTGGAACATAGAAAATAATTCAAAACGATCTTTCATTAAGAAAAGCCAAGTACATCTTGAATAATCATCAATGAAACTAACAAAATAAAAAAATACCAAGGTTGAACTGACTCTACTAGGACCCCATATATCAGAATGAACTAAAGATAAAACATACCCTGCATGACTCTCAACACTACACAAAAATGAGGCTCGGGTATGTTTCCCAAGCTGACACGACACACAATATAATGTAGAAAAACTAGGCACCATCTTCTAAAGCTTGGATAAGCTCGGATGTCCTAAACGTCTGTGAGTTAGGTCTGGAGGATCTGTAGCAAGACATGTGTAGAGGGACTGAGTGAGTTAAGGTTGTAAAGGCCTTCTGATTCACGCCATGTGCCTATCGTCTGTCCCGTACTACGATCCTGCATAGTAAAAGGATCATCAATAATATATATATATATATACCACAATGGAGGGCACGAGTCAAACAACTAACAGATACAAGACTAAAAGGACAGTCAGGGACATAAAGAACGGAATCTAGAGTGACAGAAGATAGGGGATTGGCTTGTCCAATTCCTTTTGCTTTAGTTTGAAACCCATTGGCTAAAGTAACAGTGGGAAGATACCATGAATACACAATATTCGACCAAAATGATTTATTATGAGAGATATGATCAGAAGCTCCTGATTCTATGACCCATGGCCCAAGAGTAGTAGACTGGGAGGCACAAGAAAAAAAATTGCCAGCAATAGAAGTATCAGTCTGATCAACTGAGGGTGCTTGTGGAGATGTCTTCTTACTTGCTCGATATTGAGGAATCTCATTGTATTCTCCTCAGATAAAGAAAATCCCTGGTTACCTGTAGTCTTGGTCTAAGAAACATAAGCATTTTTGGGTGGTCGACCATGTATATTGCACATTTCACGAGTGTGTCCAAATTTATAACAATAAGAACACTTGGTTCTAGATCTTCCAAAACGACTTCCTCCTCATCTATTCTTCATAGTTTGAGATTCCCAATTTTCCACTGTCTGTGATGCAAAAACATACACGTGAAGTGTCTGTGACAAGATCATTGGGTGACTTGGTGCTGCAACAACGTGAAGTACTCGAGAGAATAATTCATCAATTGTAGGGACAATCGAACTAGCCAAAATCCGGTCATGTACTGAATCAGGTCGTTAGCAAGTTCAGCGAGTATAAGAACTAGAAACATCTTCTGTCGTTGCCCTTGATGCTTTTTCTATACAAGCAGAAAATGGCATCAACGCCTGTACTTGTCCCAAGTAAGTAGATATATCCAATTCTTGTTTCTTCAAGTTTGTCATTCGCTATATTACATCATAGAAACGAGATATGTCATTAGTGTATAAAATACGAGCTTTTTCCCAAACTAAATAACATGTCTAGAATGGACAGAACAAGGGCATCAACTTGGAATAAATAGATCGCCACATGATACTACATAACCGAGCATCGACCTTCTCCCGAAGTGCTTTGGTCATTTCATCATTGTCGCTAGCCCTTTTTGTTAAATGATCTTGAACACTTTGACCTTTTATCATGACCCGAAAACCACTAGTCGTGATGACACCTAACTCGACCCCCTAGGTAAGACAACTAACAGTCAATACAATCCAACTGATACTTATAAGAAACTGTGAATAATTATCTGAACATTTACATATTAACCCAAGCACTGGTAGTACGAATCATGAGCTTCTAAGAATTTGAAATTTACAAAGTTGGTACAAATAAATACACGATCTGTTTGAAAGTTACATAAACAGGTTAGAAAATCTAAAGCTACCCAGGACAAGTGGCAACTATATTTAGGAATACACGAACGTATTCCGAGTCAGCTCCCGACATCACCAGCAGCTCCGCTCCAAACTCTGCACGCAAGGTGCAAAAGTATAGTATGAGTACAACCGATCACATGTACCCAGTAAGTATCTTGAATAACCTCGTCGAAGTGGTGACGAGGCTTTTTAGTTAAAAGATACTCACTAATAAAACCTGCACCGTAAAATAGCAATAGAACTATACTACGATATAACAAAAAAAAGTACACGAAACCAGTATGCACAACAATAACAGATTACTAGAAGAGATAACAATTTAACATTTTCCAATATCTCAACCAATCTTTTCGTTAGAACGAAAACCAATAACCACGATGGTCACTCCATAACTTTCATAGCGTGAGGAATGTACTCAGCTATCAAATTAATTGCACGGCAACACCCTTCGGCCATTTATATCATCCTCACCAAATATGTGTATAACAGTACCAACCGGGTGACAGTAAATACGCAAGTAGCAACAATGAACGAGGATATACAAGTAGGAAATACGCAAGTAGCAACAATGAACGAGGATATACATATGGGCAACAGTAAAAATACTAGGCGGAAAGCATAGGAGTAATGACAACAATTAGGAAAGAAGAATATAAACTTCAACTAACTAGCATAGTGGAGGCCTAGATATAGATATAACAAATAAGAAGGGAACACATGAAATTTATAAGTTAATAAGTAGAGGCATGAATGACTAACATGTTAGAAGGCATGTAGTAAAGTGCAACAAAACATATACGACATGGATGTAATTATAACAGCAGGAAGTAGGCATGGTATTTGCAAGTTAAGCAAGTAGAAGGCATGGGCAACACAACAACATTTGAGATTGAGAACAAAGACAGAACAGTAACAACAAGTCACATAAGAACCATAAGTACGACAATAACAGCTCAAGGTAAAAACATGAACATATAGACAAGGAAAAGATATCACAACATAATGCATGTCCCTCATCCTCGCGTGCACGGAAACACCCTTCGTTCCATGAACTCGTGAAAATATAAAAGCATGATGACATAACTAGAATGCCAAGCCATCACCCTTCGTGCTTTTACTCTCATCCTCATATGATAATATTAATGAGATCAAGATAATATAAATAAAATGGCTCTGCATCATCCTTAGTGCTTTTATACTCAAATGAAATGGCATGACATCACCCTTCGTGATTTTACTCTCAAAGGATATGGCATGGCATCACCCTTCTGCTTTATACTCTCCCTCATATGATAATATATAAAATCGCACGGCATCAACCTTCGTGCTTTACACTCTTACTTACCAAGCATATGTGTATAAATGTCAAACAAGGTAGGAAGCATAAATAACGTCAATGAGAATGTTTAATGAATATTCCAAACGAACCACATTCATAACTTTCAAGCCAACAATAGCTCAATAAACCCTCAAGAACCTTATTATTCAAGTATTTCAACAAATCTCAAGAATGAACTACAACACGATTATAGAACCTAAGATCTCAAGAATATCGGGAGTAGAAATGTAATAATGATTAAGCATAATGATGACTGAATTAGACACATCAATGTTTTCTCAAAATTCCGTCAAATTTTGATCAAGTAAAATAAACTAAATCTTGGTTTTTAACATTTAATTATATATTCTCAGTAGCTATGAGTCAAGTAAGACATGAAGCAAGAAGGTCACGTAATTCAACAAGGCACAATTCATAGCATAATCTACCCGCGAGCATGATTAACCCTGGCACATGCATATATGCTCGTCACCTAATATATGCATCACCCCCGCATGTAGCAAATAATGTCAAATAGCAGGAAAAGTTCCCTAAAAAAAGTTAGGCAAGACATTTACCTCCAACAAGCCAAATTGATACACTAGAAGCGCCATCCCACTCAAATCATCCTCCGACTGATCGAAACTAGCCAAAAGCAACTCAAATACATCAAATAATGCTAAAGGAAACAAACCAAATCGATAAAGGTCGAATCTCTACTCAAAACCCAAAACAGACCAAAAATCACACCTGGGCCCGTGCTTCGGAACCCGACAAAACTCACAAAATCCGATAACCCATTCAATTACGAGTCCAACCATACTAGTTTCACTCAAATCCGACTCTGAATCGATGTTCAAAACTCAAAAATTCACATTATGAAACTTTAGGCTAAAACCCCCAATTTTCTCTTTAAAATTCATCAACCAAAAGCTAAAATCGAAGATACATTCACGAAATATAACCAAAATCGAGTAGAGAAAACTTAGCCCAATTCATACGGTGAAAATTGCTTCAAGAATCGCCTCCTTCCGAGCTCCATAGCTCCGAAAATGCTAAAATGGTCGAAACCACCGAAATAGAGTACTTTATAATCACTGGGCAACTTAATGCATCGGGATCGGGAGAACCATTGTGATCGCGAAGAAGAAAACAATGCTCCTGGAAAGTTCCCTACACGATCGCATAAGTAAGCTCGCGATCGCGATATACACAACTGACTGTACTACGCGTTTGCGGAAGAAACCACGCGAACGCAAAATGTAACCAACACTGCCTCAGCTCAGTCCCAAACACAATGAGAACGCGTGCTCAACATTGCGAACGCGATGCTTAAAGTACCACAACATATGTGAACGCGGAAAAACACTCGCGAACAGGTAGAAGGAGAATTAATCTACTCCAAATTTCCCTTACGCGATCGCGATGAAGAAATGCGACACCTGACATCAACAGAACACAACAGTGCAAAATGAAGGAAAATAGTCTGAAATTAATCCGAAACACGCCCGAGCCCCTCAGGACCCCGTCAGAACATACCAACAAGTCTCGAAACACAACACGGACCTACTAGAGGACTCAAATCACACATAACAACACCGAAATGACGAATCGCACCTCAATACAAACTTGATGAACTTTGAACTTTTCAACTTCCATAACTCGTGACGAAACATAGCATACCAACCCGGAACAAACCCAAATTTTACACACCTCCCCAATAACATAACGAAGTTATTCCAATTCCCAGAATCACAATCTGAAGCCGACATCCTCAAAGTCAACTTCTGGTCAAACCTATGAACTTTCCAAACCTTCAATTCAATTTTCGCTAATTTGTGCCGAAACCTTCTAGAAACACCTAAATGCAAATCTGGGCATATTCCCAAGTCCAAAATTACCATCCCGGCCTATCAGAACCATCAAAACTCCGTTCCGATGTCAAATTCATAGAAAGTCCAACTTGGTTATCTCTTCCAAATTTAAAGCTTCAATAATGAGATTCATTATTCCAAATTGACTCCGAATAACCTGAAACCAAAGACGACGACTCACACAAGTAATAATACATTATACAGAGCTACTCATACTCGTAAACTACCAAGCAAAGTGCAAATGCTCAAAGCGACTAGTCAGGTCGTTACATCCTCCCCCACTTAAACATACGTTCGTCCTCGAACGTGCCAAGAGTCGTTCCAAAGCTATCAAATCACGGTGTAACCTTACCATGCACATACCCGGGGGTTATCCCACATCACCCCACCCCATATAAACCTGCCAACACAACATAACTGAAGATCCTTACTTCAACCTTAGCTCATAAGCCTTAGAACCCAAATTTCCAACATCTTGAATTCCTTACAAGGCCTGAATCTCGCATCTACACATTGTATAAGTCTAAGCAAGATGTATTAAGTCGTAACCATAACCCAAGATCTAAACACATGATATACCCCATCACTCATATACTCACAACAGTAATTGCTGACCTCCATGGCCGCCCAAAAACAAATTCGATATCGATATTAAACCCTGTATCGATTAGAACCCCGTTCAAAACCTTCCTACATTGCCGATGATGAAAGAAATACGCAGAATCTATTAACCTCTCATCTGATCAATAACCCAATAAGCTCGCTCGTCCAACCAGTGCCATTGCCCAAATCCTTAGCAAAATTTTGGTATCATTCTTCCAAACACTCCTTATCCCAATAGGATAGTACAAATCTCAGGTCTAGAAACCTCATCTCAACCAAAAAAAGCAGCCCAACCAACAAGTCTCGCTAAAAACTATATGGAGCCCCACACAACGCGGTCCAGTACAACAACAAGTAATAATTCAAACATGGCAAATAATAGTAAGAAAGCAAAATAAGAAGGCTACTAAGAAAGTTAAGCAGGTAGGTTAATTTTAACATTTTTTCCTATGAACTATTTTCAACAAGGTGAAAGCAAAAATACACGAAGTAAGCATCAGGAGTTACATTTCATCACAGTACCATTGTGGCGTGCAACCCGATCCCATCATATCAATCCGCGTAGGGTATCCATCAAGCCATAATACTCGGGCTAACTGATCACATGTGCGTCAACATCAAGCACAATAGACTGCACATAATATAACTGTGGGAAAATTATTAGGAACAAACAATACCGAGAAGGACAAGCACAACTATGGTGCAGTAAGAAAATCAATATCATGAAGGCCATCTCGCTCATAATGCCATAAGGCCTCAACTGAACCAAAATATGGGTGCGAAGAATCATGTAACCCTCACAACCCCGTCAAAGCATAAGAGAGAAACACATAACATAGACCAGGACGCGAATAGAATCTATTCCGTCCGATGACATACCTGTGGTAACAACTGCGTAGGAGCAAGCAAATCCAATCCAATACAGAATACACATCCTCATTAGGCTCTCAAATAATTCCCAAACTAGATTTAGATCATTCCCGAATAGGAAAATAACCTTCCACAGGCCCATAGCAACCTCTCCATAACACATACTATCAATCACCTAGTCCTCCACATTCCTTCACAAGTCGCAATCAAGGAATAGTCTTCCAACGAGAACATCTTGTATACCAGAATTTCCATACCTGGTCTCACCACCGCTACTCAAATAGGTGATGCGCCATTCATACTCCATCATCTTACGATAAAATATCCACAAGTCAAAACACAATGCACCTTCCAACAGGAGAATTCTCCTCCCATGGGAATAGATAGTGCCAGCAAAACCTTAAACACACAAAACCGTCCGTGTCTTCAAGAACTCATATCGTTCCCTCCAAAACTAAATTTCAACCTTGTACATGCAGCTTTCCAACCCCACACGGCATATCACCTCTAACATTCTAACTCGCGACACTATGAAAGTTCCATAAGTAACTCTGTATCACCTGATCTTTATAGATTTGGAGCACTCGGGGGTTGATACGAGAGGCAAGCGTATTGCGAAATAGTTTGCGGGCTAGTTTGAGGTAAGTAATGTATTTAAATCCTGTCCTGAGGGTATGAAACCCCGGACTCTGCACCCTTTCACGAGTTTTGGAATACAAAGATTGGAACTTTGGAAATATATTCCCTATTTAGGCAACTATTGAGTTGCGAAACCGATTTTTAAGCCTATGCTTATTAGTATTGGTATATTTTGCTACACTTAGGCATTAAGCCATGTTTGGGGCCTAGTGCCAATCTTTTTACCCCTTAGGGGATGTTTTTACTATTTTCCTCACTAATATGTTACGATTTTTCACTCAGTCTTTTCTGTGAAATTTTTTTGACACTCAGAGTATTTTGATACTATTTCTTGAAAATGAAACACTGTTTTTGGGTCGAGAACTCGATATATTGATGGCCTGAGGGGCAAGTTGAGAGTGTCTGACTGAGTGAGGTTGCTGGCCTATATTGTGAGGATGTTATGATATGAGTGTGGCTGCTGGCCAATATTGTGAGTGATTTATGCCATGTTGTGTCTTGTTATAACGCTTGGGCTGTAGGAGCCCCTCCGGAGTCTGTACACACCCCCAGTGAGTGCAGGTACCTAATGAGTGATGCATGCGGGGCTTATGTTGAGTGATTGTGAGGTTGCCTGATGGGCAGAGTGACTGTGAGGTTGCCTGATAGGCAGAGTGACTGTGAGGTTTCCTGATGGGCAGAGTGATTGTGAGGTTTCCTGATGGGCTGATACTAAAAGAAATTGTTACAAGAAATAATTATGGCCCGAGGGGCAGATTTATGATGATTTTTACTGAGTTTTCAAACTATGATTTACTTGATTTTCAAACTGGATTTTACTGAGATATATTGGTATTATGCTTGTTTCAAAGGATTTCTAGAAATTTGGTTTGCGAACTTATGTATTTGGTAAATACTTCATGTGAATTGGTGTATTACTACTGTTTTATGAATTGGTGTATCTGTGTTGTGTGTTTTATATTTCTCAGATTGTGATTTATTTTCATTACTACTGAGTTGGCGTACTCATCATTACTCCATGTACCTCTGTGTGCAGATCCAGGTATTGAAAATCTAAACTTACGTTGTTTCATTCTCTCGTAGATGGTGAGGAAACGCAATACCGATCAAGGTGACCAGACACCAGCCAGACCCACAAGGGGTCGGGGCCGTGGTAGAGGTAGGGGACCAGCCCACGTAGCAGTCGGGATAGTGCCACAGGATCCCCCTATCGTTTAGGATCAGGTTCCCACCGATGGTGCTTCAGCGGGACAGGCTCAGGCACCGGCAATGCTTATTTTTTTCCGGGTCTTCAAGAGACCCTGGCTTAGATATTGACGGTATATTCCAGTTTAGCTCAGGTAGTTGCTATTTCCACTACTGCCACTGCAGCTCAGGCTGGGGGAGGCAATCAGACTCCAACTGCCTGGACACCTGAGCAGGTTGTACGGGGTATTCAGACACCGGGAGCAGCCCCAGCTCAGTCGGTTGCCCCAGATAAGGACTATGTGGTTCCAGCTTGCCCGAGGATGAGCAGCGTAGGCTGGAGAGGTTCAGCAGACTTAAGCCTCCGACTTTCAGCGGCACAGAGGGTGAGGATGCCCAAGGTTTTCTGGATAAATACCAGAGGATACTGCGTATTGTGGGTATTTTGGAGACCAATGGGTCTCGTTTGCTACATTTCAGTTTGCTGGTACAACTTTTACATGGTGAGAGTCATTCAAGAGGTGTAGGCCGGTTGGTTCAGTACCTCTCACCTCGCAGCAGTTCTCCACGATCTTTTTGAAGAAGTATGTTTCTCAGTCCCACTGAGAGGAGCAGCGCAGACAGTTTGAGCAGTTGCACCAGGGAGAGTTGTCAGTTACTCAGTACGAGATAAGGTTTTCTGAGTTGGCTAGACATGCTTTTGAGTTTGATCCTACTGATAGGGAGAGGATTAGGAGGTTTGTAGATGGTCTTATTTATCATATTCGGATCTTGATGACCAGGGAGAGAGTGTCTGGAGCTACATTTGAGCAGGTAGTTGACATTGCTTGGAATATTGAGTCGGTTCGCAGGCGGGAGCGTGAGGAGAGGGAGGTCAAGAGGCCTCGGGGATCAGGTAGCTTCAGTGGTGCCCCTTCTAGAGGGCAGTTTCAGCACAGTAGAGGTCGTCCATTCAGACCTCCACAGCCAGTTTTCCCAGCTTATAGTGGTGTATCTTCGGGGCAGGGTCCTCGCAATTATCATCAGGGACGTTCATCTTCTAGTGCCCTTCTAGCTTAGAGCTCCGCTTGAGTATCATCTTATCAAGGTTCTTCTATGCATGGTTCGTCTGGTGGTTATCAGGGTGGCAGGGGTTCTCGTTAGTTTTCGTCTCCAGCTCCAGGTAGTTGCTATGAGTGTGGAGAGTTCGGACATTAGTGGAGGTAGTGTCCCCGTCGTCCTAGTGGTTCATCTCAGCAGAGGGTTCAGCCCTCGGCTTCAGCCCCAGTCACTTCACCACCTACTTAGGCAGCTAGGGGAGGTGGTCAGGCAGCTAGAGGCGGCCCTAGAGGGGAGGTCGAGCAGGTGGAGGCCGGCCACGTATTTATGCACTTTTGGCTAGGACTGATGCTATGGCCTCAGATGCAGTGATTACAGGTACTATTTCAGTTTGTCACAGTGATGCTTTGGCTTTATTTGACCCTGGTTCCACACTCTTATGTCTAATCCTATTTTTCTCACTTTCATAATATGCCTCGTGAGTCTTTAGTTACGTCTGTTCATGTTTCGACTCCGTTGGGTGATACTATTATTGTGGACCGTGTGTATCGGCCTTGTCTTATATCTATTGGGGGTCTGGAGACCCGAGTAGACTTGATGTTACTCAGTATGGTTGATTTTGATTTAATTCTGGGCATGGATTGGTTGTCCCCATGTCATGCTATCCTTGATTGTCACGCTAAGATCGTGACCTTAGCTATGCACGGAGTTCCGAGAGTTGAGTGGAGGGGGTCTATAGAGCATGTGCCTAGCAGAGTGATTTATTATTTGAAAGCCCAGCGTATGGTTGAGAAAGGGTGTGAGTCTTATCTTGCTTTCGTGAGGGATGTTAGTAGTGAGACTCCTTCTGTTGATTCTTTTCCTGTGGTCCGTGATTTTCCGAACGTATTCCCTGCAGACCTGCCAGGCATTCCACCTGACAGGGACATTGATTTTGGTATTGACCTGGTGCCAGACACTCTCTATTCTACATTACCGCATGGCACCAGCGGAGTTGAAAGAACTGAAGGAGCAGCTTCAGGAACTCTTAGATAAGGGGTTTGTTCGGCCTAGTGTTTCACCTTGGGGTGCACCAGTGTTATTTGTGAAGAAGAAAGATGGCTCCATGCGTATGTGTATTGATTATAGACAGCTGAATAAGGTTACGGTGAAGAACCGGTATCCTTTGCCTCCTATTGATGACTTATTTGCTCAGCTTCAGGGAGCTAAGGTGTTCTCCAAGATCGACTTAAGGTCTGGGTATCATCAGCTGAAGATTCGGGATTTTGACATTCCGAAGACTGTTTTCAAGACCAGATATGGTCATTATGAATTTCTGGTTATGTCATTTGGGCTGACCAATGCCCCAACCGCGTTCATGTAATTGATGAACAATGTGTTTCATCTTTACCTTGATTCGTTCGTCATTGTGTTCATTGATGACATCCGGCTTATTCTCGTAGACAGGAAGAGCATGCTCAGCACTTGAGGATTGTGTTACAGATATTGAGGGAGGAGAAGCTTTATGCAAAATTATCCAAGTGTGAGTTTTGGCTTGGTTTGGTATCTTTCTTGGGGCACGTGGTGTCTAGTGATGGTATTCGAGTTGATCCAAAGAAGATTGAGGCGGTGTAGAGTTGGCCCAGACCGTCCTCAGCTACTGAGATTAGGGGTTTCCTTGGTTTGGCGGGATATAATCGTCTCTTTGTGGAGGGATTCTATTCTATTGCTTCACCATTGACTAGATTGACCCAGAAGGGTGCTCCATTCAGATGGTCCGACGAGTGCGAGGAGAGCTTTCAGAAGCTCAAGTCAGCATTAACCACAACTCTGGTTTTGGTTTGCCTAGTGATTCGGGTTCTTATACAGTCTATTGTGACGCTTCTAGAGTTGGTTTGGGAGCGGTGTTGATGCAGTATGGTAGGATGATTGCCTACGCGTCTAGACAGTTGAAGGTGTACGAGAAGAACTACCCAGTGCACGATCTTGATTTAGCTGCTATTGTTCATGCCTTAAAGATTTGGCGCCATTGAACTTGCGTCAGAGGAGAAGGATTTGAACTTGCAGTATCTGTTGAGGCAGAAGGATTTGAACTTGCGTCAGAGGAGATGGTTAGATCTTCTCAATGATTATGATCTTACTATTTTGTATCACCCGAAAAAGCCAATGTAGTGGCCGATGCCTTAAGTCGCAGAGCTGAGAGTTTGGGGAGTCTAGCTTACCTTTCAGCAGCAGAGCGACCGTTAGCACTTGATGTTCAGGCTTTAGCGGGTCAGTTGGTGAGATTGGATTTATCAGACCCTCTGCGGGTATTAGCTAGCATGGCTTCCCGGTCTTCTCTTTATGATCAGATTAAAGCTCGCCAGTATGATGACCGACACTTGTTAGTTCTTCAGGATAGAGTTTGTCGAGGTGATGCCAAGGATGTGACTATTGGTGATGACGGAGTTATGAGGATGCAGGTCCATATTTGTGTGCCCAATGTGGATGGTATTCGAGAGTTGATATTAGCAGAGGCTCACAACTCGCGGTATTCTATTCATCCGGGTGCCGCGAAGATGTATCAGGATTTGAGACAGGAATGTAGTTGGGCTTCCACGGACTTCGAAGGGTTTTGATGCTATTTGGGTCATTGTGGATAGATTAACCAAGTTCGCGCACTTCATTCCTGTCAGCACTACTTATACTTCAGAGAGGTTAGCCGGTATTTACATTAAGGAGATTGTCTGGTTGCATGGAGTTCCGGTTTCTATCATTTCTGACATAGGTACTCAGTTCACATCTCAGTTTTGGAGGGCCGTACAAAGAGGTATGGGTACCGATGTAGAGTTGAGCACTGCATTTCATCCTCAGACTGACAGGCTGTCGGAATGGACTATTCAGATTTTGGAGGATATGTTACGGGCTTGTGTGCTTGATTTTGGCGGTTCATGGGATCAGTTTCTACCCCTAGCAGAGTTTGCATATAATAACAACTACCAGTCCAGTATTCAGATGGCCCCATATGAAGCTTTATATGGTAGGAGGTGTAGATCTCCGGTTGGTTGGTTCGAGCCTGGTGAGGCTAAGTTATTGGGCACAGATTTGATTCAGGATGCGTTGGAGAAGGTGAAGTTGATTCAGGAGCGACTTCGCACGGCGCAATCTAGGCACAAGAATTATGCGGACCGGAAGGTCTGGGATGTGTCTTTTATGGAAGATGATAAGGTACTGCTGAAGGTATCACCCATGAAGGGTATTATGAGGTTTGAAAAGAGGGGAAAGCTGAGTCCAGGGTTTATTGGTCCTTTTGAGGTACTTAAGAAGGTTGGAGAGGTGGCTTATAGACTTGCCTTGCCACCCGATTTATCGAGTGTTCATCCGGTATTTCATGTGTCGATGCTCAGGAAGTATGTTTGTGACCCGTCCCATGTGTTAGACTTCAGCACAGTTCAGCTCGAGGGTGATATGTCATATGAGGTAGAGCCAATAGCAATTTTATCTCGCGAGGTCAGAAAGCTGAGATCCAAGGATATAACTTCAGTGGAAGTACAGTGGAGAGGTCATCCAGTGGAGGAGGCTACTTGGGAGACCGAGCGGGAGATGCAGAGCAAATATCCTCACTTGTTTGAGACTCCAAGTATGTTTCTAGACCCGTTTGAGGACGAACGTTTGTTTAAAAGGGGGAAAATGTAACGACCCGGTCTGTCGTTACGTAGAATCTGCATTATAATTAATGTTATTGTCTTGTTATAGTGGTTACACTGTTATTGATGTGTTAGAGTTGGTAGGCTTGAAATTAGAATGGTTGTAGTGAGAGTTTAGTCATTCAGTCTCTAAAAATAGCCTTAAAGTTGGAAAAGTCAACTAAGAGTTGACTTATTGGTAAACGACCTCGGAATGTGGATTTTATGGCTTGGATAGCTTCGTTAGGTGATTTGGGACTTAGGAGTGTGTTCAGAATATTTTTGTGATGTCCGGTGTAGAATTAGGCTTGAATTGGCGAAAGTTAGTTTTTGGTGATTTCCGGTCGGCAGTGGAAAATAGGCTATCGGGGTCGGAATGGAATTTCGACAGTTGGAACAGGTTTGTAATGTCATTTTGGATATGTCTGCAAAGTTTTAGGTCAATCGGAGTTGTTTTGGATAGTTTCGACATTGTTGGTGGATTTTAGAATTTCAAAGTTCTTAGGCTTGAATCCGATGTGATTATGGTGTTTTGAGGTTATATTTAGTGTTTTGAGAGTGCAACCAAGTTTGAATGATCATATGTGATGTGTTAGTACGTTTGGTTGGGGTCCCGAGGGGCTCGGGATTGATTTCGAATGGTTAACGGAAGTTCGGAGTTGGAAATTGCAGCAAAAAGCTGCTGGTGTGAAATCACAGTGATTTCCGCACCTGCGAAAGATTTACCACAGGTGCGGGCCCGCAGAAGCGGACAGGGGTACGCAGGTGCGGATTCTAGCTGGCTCAGGGAAGTCGCAGATGCGGAGTGAGGATCGCACCTGCGAAGTCACAGGTGCGGAGAAGGGGGCGCAGGTGCGGAAGTTAGCCCATTTAATGAAAGTCGCAGGTGCGGACCTGGGACCACAGGTGCGGGTACGCAGGTGCGCTTAAGTGGCCGCACGTGCGGAACCACTGTTCAGAAAGTATAAAATCCTGCCTTCGCGAATTTTAACCCTTTTTTCCTCCATTGTTGTACGGGTTTCGAGGTTTTGAGGGATTTTGAAGAGGAAAACGTTGGTGCATCATTGAGGTAAGCTTTTTGGACTTAATAACTCGATTATAGGTGATTTAAGACCTTAGTATCAGTGTAAATTCATGAAAAATCAGTAGAAAAAGGAGGAGTTAGGGCTTGAGATTATGAGACTTTTAGGGGTCGATTTGAGGGGTCAAACGGACTCCGATTTTAGCGTTGTTTATATGTACGGACTCGTGAGATGAGGAAGAACATTTTGGTATAAAAATTTCTGAGTTACGAGATGCGGGCCCGGGGGTCGGGTTTTAGCAAATTTTAGGTTTTGAGCTAAAATCGATATTTTTGAATTGGAATTCATTCCTTAAGCATAACTTAATGATAAAGGTCTGATCTTTATAGATTTGGAGCACTCGGAGGTTGATACGAGAGGCAAGCGTATTGCGGAATAGTTTGCGGGCTAGTTTGAGGTAAGTAATGTCTTTAAATCCTGTCCTGAGGGTATTAAACCCCGGACTCTGCACCCTTTCACGGGTTTTGGAATACAAAGATTGGAACTTTGGAAATATATTCCCTATTTAGGCAACTATTGAGTTGCGAAACCGATTGTTAAGCCTATGCTTATTAGTATTGATATATTTTGATATACTTGGGTTGTAAGCCATGTTTGGGGCCTAGTGCCAATCTGTTTACCCCTTGGGGATGTTTTTACTATTTTCCTCACTAATATGTTACGATTTTTCACTCAGTCTTTTCTGTGAAATTGTTTTGACACTTAGAGTATTTTGATACTATTTCTTAAAAATGAAACACTGTTTTTGGGTCGAGAACCCGGTATATTGATGGCCTGAGGGCAAGTTGAGAGTGTCTGACTGAGTGAGGTTGCTGGCCTATATTGTGAGGATGTTATGATATGAGTGTGGTTGCTGGCCAATATTGTGAGTGATTTATGCGATGTTGTGGCTTGTTATAGCGCTTGGGCTGTAGGAGCCCCTCCGAAGTCTGTACATACCCCCAGTGAGTGCAGGTACCTAATGAGTGATGCCCGCGGGGCTTATGCTGAGTGATTGTTAGGTTGCCTGATGGGCAGAGTGACTGTGAGGTTGAATGATGGGCATAGTGACTGTGAGGTTGCCTGATGGGCAGAGTGACTGTGAGGTTGCCTGATGGGCAGAGTGATTGTGAGGTTGCCTGATGGGCTGATACTGAAAGAAGTTGTTACGAGAAATAATTATGGCCCGAGGGGCAGATTTATGATGATTTTTACTGAGTTTTCGAACTATGATTTACTTGATTTTCAAACTGGCCTTTACTGAGATATATTGGTATTATGATTGTTTCAAAGGATTTCTGGAAATTTGGTTTGCGAACTTATGTATTTGGTAAATACTTCATGTGAATTGGTGTTTTACTACTGTTTTGTGAATTGGTGTATCTGTGCTGTGTGTTTTGTATTTCTCAGACTGTGATTTATTTTCATTACTACTGAGTTGGCGTACTCATCATTACTCCATGCACCTCTGTGTGCAGATCCAGGTATTGATTCGGAGCAGTAGTCGTCCGAGTTCGTTATCAATAGCTTACGGGATTTCGAGGTAGCTGTCCAGCGTCCACAGCTTCTCCATTTCCCCTCCTTATTTAGTTTTAGCATTTCATTCCTAGACTTATTTAAGACATTAACAAAGTTAGTTTTATTTCGTAGATGCTCGTGACCATGTTGACTCCAGTCTTGGGAGGTTTTGTTTAGAGGTGTTTAGACTATTATTGGGGCGTTAAGACTTAAAGAATTTATTTTATGCTATGTTGCTATTTATTATTGAATTGTGAATTATTATAATAGGACAAATGCGTAGCAATGTGATGGTTGGCTAGCCTAGTTCTACGATAGGCGCTATCACAGCATGTTAGGATTTGGGGTCGTGAAAAATATATCTGGAGTAGGAAAAATCGTATGATATTCTTAAGAAGGATTGCACCGTACTCCCTTAGAATTGTAAAATCCCATTGTTATTACGCAGTACAATTTCGTATGAATCTTTTTACAAATCTAACACTGCCGTCACTATAGTAACGTGAGGTCTCATATGAACTTCAAAAGTTCCCTCACCTATATTCCTTGTTCTTCCTTTCCATGTAATCCTTGCCAAAAGAAACGAATTTGATATATTTGAATATGAATTGAAAGATACTAGTATCCTATCTATCTTTGAATTTGATTCTTGCCTTATGTAGAGCCTTGCTATTCTTTCAAAATGTTGGAAGATAAGTATATGGTCACCTTATCTCCTTAGTAATGATTTTACCAAGATATATATCTTTTGATGGTTCAAAGATATGTAACTTTCTTGGATTTAGAAATCCTTATGTTGGAATCGGTTGCCACATGACTAAGAGTCACATTTTTTTGAGCAGTGGCTTGCTGCCAGGTGGGGGTGAGGATTTTAATTTTATCTCATAACGCATTAGTTAATTAGATAATATTCCGTTACCTAATAATTAACCAATTACTTACGTAATTAAGAATTATTTTAAATTATTTAAAATACTACTCATCTTTTTTTATACACTCTTATACATCATATTATCATGGTCATATGGTACCTTGTATGGTATCAGTCCATAAATATCGGGTATTATATCTCGGACCATATTTTATCCCCAAATCGGCAACCTTCAACGAAACTCATTTTATTTGATTCGTTTAACGGTACTTACTTATTGCTTGATATAAATGTGATAACCCAAAGGGTCATCTTATGAATTAAGACTCCATTCCCGACTCATTAGCCTTAAAAATATTAATTTTAATTACCTTGATTTGCGTGCACAGTCCGGACTTAAATTCGAAAAGCCTTTATGTGAAGATATAAGAAATAATAATTTTTAAAGTTAAAATTTGATTTTAGTTGACTTTGGTCAACATTTTGAGTAAACGGACCCGGACCCGGACCCGTATTCCGACGGTCCCGAGAGGTCCACGGTAAAATATGGGACTTGGGCGTATGCCCGGAATTGAATTCCAAGGTCCCTATTTTTAGAAATCAATTTTTGAAGAAAATTATTTTACTGAATTTTAAAGGGAATAAAGAAATGAATTAATGTCTGAACTCGTTGGTATCGGGCCCGTATTTTGGTTCCGGATCTCAGTACAGGTTAGTTATGATATTTAAGTCATATTCGTGAAATTTTGTGGAAATCGGAGTTTATATGGCGTGATTCGGACGTCCGGTTGAAAAGTTAGTGAATTTGAAGTGTTCTTGAGAAATCATGAGTTTTGATGATAAATTCGTAGCATTAAGTGTTATTTTTGTGATTTGATTGGACGAGCAAGTTCGTATGATATTTTTAGACTTGCGTGCATGTTTGGGTTGGAGCCCCGAGGGCTCGGGTGAGTTTCAAATAGGTTAAGGAGTGTTTAGACTTAGAAAAATATAGTTGATGCATATGGTGTATGGTGCAGGCCTCTGATCTCGCAATTGCGAGATCAGGCTTCGCAATTGCGAAGTTAACAGGCCTGGTAATTGCGAGAAATTTTATCGCAAATATGAAAAAGGCCTGTGAAGGCCATCCTCGCAAATGCGAAACATTGGCCGCAAATGCGAAGGCCCCCAGTTGTCGCAAATGCGAAGGCTGCATAAATTGCGAAGGTTCGCATTTGCGATGCCCTTTTCGCAATTGCGAAGGTTCGCATTTGTGATTCCCTTCTCGCAATTGCGAGCTTCGCAAATGCGAAGTTCCATGTTACACCCCATGTTTTCGTACGTAAAAGTATGCCATAAGCAAATTGGTGAAAGCTCGGAAATGAGATATTACTTTTCGCATTTTTCGTACGTTAAAGTTTCATCATAAGTTAATCGACGTAAGTTCAGGAATGAGATTACTTTAAGATTATAAGCATTATATGCTATTTCAAACAAGTAATGAGTGAATTCGTGAAGGTGAGAAGGTAAGCAAATCGAAGAAAAAGAATTTCGTCGAAGTATGGTATTTTGGGATAAAATACGATTCGAGCTAAAATACTCGATATTTATGGATTAGTATCATACAAAGTACCTCATAACTATGATAGTAAGGTGTATAAGATGTGTTAAAATTGAATAGTATTTTAAGTAATTTGATATAATTCTCAATTATGTAAATAATTGATTAATGATAAAAATAATTGGGGTATTAAGTGGATAAGAACTGGGATTGCCGCATGGCATAAGTTTAGCCAAGGTGCCAAATTATACAAATGAGTCATTAGACCAAATGATAATTTGGTTACACGTGAAGGTGGGCTGATCTCTTTATTGGAAAAGTGCAAAACTTTGCCAAGTTAAGCAAATTACATTTCTATACAACTAAAAGAGAAATAACTTCAGAGGATTCATTTTGAACTCCTGGACATCATTTCAATAACGTGAGCTTTCAAAAAAATTCAGTAACTTAAGCTTTCATGGATCGTCAAGAATTCTAAGAAACGTGATATTTCATACAAAGTTATACTACGCAAAGGCAATAGAATTTTGCGATTCTAAGGGAGTTGTTAAGAATATTATACGGATTTTTCTTTGCTTCGATCCGTCATTACGTGTTCGTCATAAAAGACGTGTGTTAGAGGAATTTTCAAGAGAATCGGTCCAGATATGTTAAGGCTATTCTTTCTTCCTTTTGGCATGATCCATACGATACAAATGAAACGAGCAAAATACGCAACTTTCATAAATGAATCTATTCATAGAAATACTACGGGTGTCTATATTCTTGATTCCCAAGTGAATTATTATTATCGTCTGTTCATGGGACTGAAAAAAATACGTAAGTTGGTAAAGTTTATTTCATGATATTAATCAGAGGCATAATGGTCTTATGACAAACCGAGAGATTTTATTAACGTATTTCATATGCATTTCATGCATTTATACATGCACATTGACCAATGACCAGATGACGTTATATACGCGTATATATATGTATGTGGGATAAGGGAATGGCGTTATATACGCACCACCACCTGATCAGCTGGTATACGTTGATGATTTTGCTCACAGTGGCCGAGATGATATGATAGAATGCCCTCAGAGGCCTGATGATGTTATGAAATATGTACCTATGCACGACATGGCATTCATACGCATATGCATGGAACTATAAGTATTTCATGATTTACAGAGTTATCCAAACTTACAAGTTCAGTCATTTACTCTTTATTTCTTCCATGTCTGTTATGTACTTATTTATGTGCCTTACATACTCGGTACATTATTCATACTGATGTCCCTTTTGCTTGGGGACGCTGCGTTTCATGCCTGCAGGTCCCGGTAGACAGGTCGAGAGCCCTCCAAGTAGGCTATCAGCTCAGCGGAAGATGTTGGTGCGCTCCATTTGCTTCGGAGTTGCTCGTTTGGTTAGTATGAATTAGACGTGTATTATTTTATGGCGGGACTCTGTCCCAACCTTTATGAAAATTATGTATTCTTAGAGGCTTGTAGACAGATGTCATGTACGTAAAAGATTGTATGGCCTTGTCGGCCCATGTTCAGTATACGAGTGGATATTTTGTCTTATAGGCCCGTATGTCTTATGTAAAAGTTGGTATCTCACGTTGTATTCTACTTATCTCACGGCAGCCTTCTAGCTCAGTTATCTACGATAGTATGATACGTTATGTTGGTGCTCGGTTGAGTAAGGTACCGGGTGCCCGTCGCGGTCCATCGATTTGGGTCGTGACACTACAGTCGCAAATGCGACATCCGCAGCCTGTTAAGTGGGACTTAGTAGTGATTTTCACCCATTTTTCAATTTTCTCAAACCCTAAACCTCCATAGGCGATTTTTCAAAGACCCAAACTTCTCCAAATCATAGGTAAGTGATTTCTAGCTAATTCTTTTCAATCTCTTCCAACTTTTAACAAGATTTCAACTTAGAATCTAGAATTTTTATAGTAGAAATAAGGATTTTTGGGTAGAACTTAGGAAATTTGAAATTTGGGGATTTAGACCTCGAATTGAGGTCGGATTCCAAAACTAATTGTATATCCGGGCTCGGGGGAGGATGGGTAAACGAATTTTTGTCCGAACCTCGAGTTTTGACCAAGCGGGCCCGGGGTCAATTTTTGTCTTTTAATGGAAAAACTTAGGAAAATCATAATTTTGCATTAAAGTTAGTTCCTTTAGCAAGAATTAATGATATTAAACTAATCATGATTAGATACGAGTGATTTGAAGGCCAATTCTAAAGGAAAGGTCGTGCTTGAGCAGTGAGTTGCTTGTGAAATCGAGGTAAGTGTTTGGTCTAACCTTGACTTGAGGGGATAGGAATCCCCGACTTAAATGCTATGTGAATTGCATGTGTGTGGTGTATAAGTGAGGTGACGAGTATCATGCACCACCAAATTATCTGTTTAGCATATTCCCTTCCCCGTTTCCAGTTTATTATATTCATGTCTTAATTGTTTCATGATCATTGATGCCTCCATGTCTACTTGTTTTCGTCTACCTGTCTGTTAAATATCGTTTCACTTAGTTGGAAGTATTAATTGTTCCTTAGCTTCATTAATGGTTGAGTTGGTTGTCAGTATTTTAAGATATATTCCGGTTAGTTTCGCTATGTAATGAAAATTAGTGAAGTTTCTGAATGGTACAGTTTTCTGTTTACCATTGTTGAGACATAAGTACTGTGAAAGACTTTGATCTAATTGGTGAAACCTTTATTATAAATAATGAGATGAGATTGTCTTGTGGGAGCGGGTTGCACACCACAACAAGGAGTAATAAGGGTGGATAGGTGGGATCAGGTTGCACGCCGCAATAGGAGAAATAAGGGTGATATATATATATAGGGAGGAGAAATAAGGGTGGACAGGTGGGATCGGGTTGCACGTTGCAACAAGGAGCACTAAGGGAGAATATTCATATTTTACTGGTTATATGATAAAGACTGTAAAACTCACTGTTTTATTTTGATGTTCTCATATTATGCTTTTACCATTATTTAAATTATAACTTGGAAATTTTTGTAAGAATTGGTTATAGTTGAGATCTGGAAAAGGTAGCTGGGTTATTTTATTAATTACTGCAATTATTGTTTATTTAGTTCAGTATTCCTTTCTTGCTTTATTATACATTGTATCCAGGTCATATTATAAATGCCCCGCAGTAGCCTCATCACTACTTTGTCGAGGTTAGGCTCGGCATTTACCAGTACATGGGGTCGGTTGTACTGATACTACACTCTGCACTTCTTGTGCAGATACAAGTTCCGGTCAGAGTTGATTCTTTGAGCATTAGCTGACTATTTGTACGGAGACACAAGGTAGATCTGCTGGCATCCGTAGATTCCTGGAGTCTTCTCCATATTATTTAGTAACTGTTTTATTTCCTTCAGAACAGATATGTATTTTCTTTCAGCCAAATACTTGTAGTATTCTTTAGTAGTTCGTGAATTGTGACTCCAAATCATGGGTAGCTAGATAATAGTATTAGCTTCGAGTTTCGTTTCATTATTTCACACACTATTCTGGATTCATTTATTGGATAATATTAGACCTCGTATTATGTTTTAATTGTTTTAAATGTTGAATGTATCTAACATTGGCTTGCCTAGCAAGTATGATGTTAGGAGACATCATGATCCCGAGGGTTTGGAATTTGGGTCGTGACAAGTTGGTATTTGAGCACTAGGTTGCCTAGGTCTCACAGTTTACGAACAAGCTTAATAGAGTCTGAGAGATCGCTACAGAGACGTCAGTACTTATATCTCAGAGGCTATAAAGTTAGGAACAAACTCATTTTATTTCTACTCTATCGTGCGATTCTTGTTATCTCAAACACTGATTGAACTCTTTTATTCTCTCACAGATGGCGAGAACACGTGCTTCTTCTTCCGCTAACCAACAATCAGGTCCTCCAACAGCAGATCCTATTAGGGGCAGAGGCCTAGGCAGGGGCGGGACTCAGCCCATCGCTCAGGCAGCTGCCCCAGCTGCGGAGCCCCAGTTGTGGAGCCCCAGATAGAGATTGATGAGGGGAATCCAGTTTAGACCATTTCAGCGGGACCAACTTAGGTCCCAGAGGGGTTTATTTCTACCTCAGTGCTTCTGGTCCTTATGGGGAGTGTAGCCCAAACTGGCGCATTCACTGTGGTAGCAGTCGTATCTCAGGATGGAGGAGGGGTTCCGACTCCTGTTACCCACACTCCTCAGCAGATTACTCCTCAGATTCACACCCCAGCAGCCAATCCAGTTGGGGTAGTGCAGCCAGTTGCTACTACATTGCTTGTTGATGGGGAAGTTATGTCCTCTGATGCTTTGTGGAGATTCGACAAGTTCATCAAGCTTTTCCCTGTTCATTTTAGTGGTTCCACTTCAGGGGATCCTTAAGAATACCTTGATAGTTATCATGAGGTTCTTCGGAACATGGGTACTTTGGAGACCAATGGGGTCGACTTTGCCGCTTTTCAGATGACTGGCTCTGCCAAGAAATGGTGGAGGATTATTTGTTGACTAGACCAGCTGGGTCACCTGCTATGACTTGGGATTAGTTTTCACATCTCTTCTTGGAGAATTTTCTTCCTAACACTACTAGGGAGGAGAATCATCGTCAGTTTGAGCGTCTTCAGCAGGGCAGCATGAATGTTACCTAGTATGAGAATCGCTTTGTGGATTTGGCTCGACATGCTATTCTTTTGTTACCCACAGAGAGAGAGGGTCAAGAGATTTATTGAGGGCCTTTCTCAGCCCATCAGATCGCAGATGGCCAAAGAGACGGGGAGCGAGATTTCCTCTGAGGATGCGGCCAATGTGGCCAGGAGAGTTGAGATGGCTCTCGGATTGGGAGGTCAGGTGTCAGACAAGATACCTCGCCACTCCGACGGATTCAACGGTGCCTAATCTGGAGGCGGGGTTACTTTTAGCAGAGGCCATTCTTCCAGGCCATTTCATTCAGCACTTCATGCATTTTATGGTACCTCAAGTGGCTGTGGTTCTTATATGACTTCTTCTTCTAAGCCAGTCTATAACGCACCATCAACTCCTATCAGAGCACCTTCTCTGCAAATTTATTAACGTGGTCATCCGGCTCGTCAAGGTCAGCCTCTATATCAGGAGTGATGCTTTGAGTGTGGTGAATATGGGCATTTCGGAGAGCTTGTCCAAGTTTTCGGGTAATCAACTTCAGTATCAGGGTTCTCGTGCCAAAGTTTCGGCACCAGCTGCAGCACCACCTACCCAGTCGGCCAGGGGTAGGGGTCAGGTAGCAAGAGGTAAGGTCCATATTGTTAGAGGTGGAGGCCATCCCGCTAGAGGTGGAGGTCTACTTATCAGGGGTCCTCCCAGAGACACGGTTTAGGGTGGTGGGGCCTAGCCCCGATTGTATGCATTTCCAGCCAGACCTGAGGCGGAGTCCTCCGATGTTGTTATCACAGGTACCATTTCAGTTTGCTATAGAGATGCTTCAGTTCTGTTTGATCCGGGGTCTACTTAATCTTATGTATCATCTTACTTTGCTTTGTATTTGGTTGTGCCCTGCGATTCCTTAAGTGTCCCTGTTTATGTGTCTACGCCCTTAGGGGATGCTATTGTTGTAGATCGTGTGTATCATTCGTGTGTGGTCGTTATTGAGGGTCTTGAAACCAGTGTGGGCCTTTTGCTTCTTGACATGGTTGATTTTGATGTCATATTGGGTATGGATTGGATTTCACCTTATTATGCCATCTTTGTTACGCCCCGCAATATTATGATAATGTTACGCCTTGCAGTATTACATTACGATGATGTTGCACCCTGTGGTATTGTACTTTGAATTTGGCGTAAGATAATTGACATCAGTCCAAGGAAAAGATTATTTAGAAATTATAAGGACTATGCTATTTCAAACAAGTGATAAGTAAATTCGTGAAGGTGAGAGGGGGAGCAAGTCAAAGAAAATAAATTTTCGTCCAAGTTTGGCATGTCGGAATAAAATACAAAACGATTTAAAATATTCAGTTTTTATGGACTAGTGTCGTACGAGGTATCACATACCATAATAATAAGGTGTATAACGTGTATTAAAAGTAAGTAGTATTTTAAGTAATTTGGGATAATTTTTAATTACGTGGGTAATTGGTTAATTATCGAATAATCGGGTAATATTAATTTTAGTAGGTAACAATTAATTAAGGATTTATTTGGATAATGATTAAGGGCATGAGGTGGAACCCATATGATCGATGAGTCATAAGACACATCAAGGCTAGTTACACGTGAAAGTGTCTTTGGATAAAGACCTTGATTTGGCTTCTTTTAGTAGTAACATAATGTATAAAACCTAATGAGATGGAGTAGTTTGATTAAATTATTAGATCACTTGAAGATGTTGTGGTGTATCGTAATCAAACAATCACACAATTGGTTTTGCTCGGGATAGGATATAACATTATATTTTCTTCACCTGGTTTCTTCATGTACTCAAACGATGGGAAGTTGAGGTTTATTTTATCGCATCTATAAAGGGATAGAGGATGTATTGGAACAGTGATGATTTATTTGAAAGATGAAAAGAAAAAAAGGTAACACACTCACTCGGTATCCTCTCTTGTATGGATTGCTTTAAATGGGACTTGTCTTACACAAGAAAATTTGATAAAGCGAGTCTTTGTACAACATGTACTGTGTGTGTGTAATGGAGGTGAAGTATTTGAGAAGAAGTGTAGATGTTATACGAGAGGAGGTTGTTGATATGAGTACTGAAGCTTACAGGTATGTTAAGGTTATCCCTTCTTTCTTTTGGCATGATCTTGTAATTACAGGAGTTTGATAACGAGGCATAATGAGAAATTCATATTCCTGAATTTATGTACATTTCCTAGTCTCATAAGTTGCAGTATTCTCCCATATCGGGACTTCATATTAAATTGAGTATTGTCTTCTTCCAGTCAAGAGAGCAGAGAGTCTATATATATAGTATTACAGTATTTTCATTACCATCGAGCTATAATCGATGGGCAGGCCTCTATTGGGCAACCTCTTATCAGATGGTAAGATATATACCGAGCCTACTGTGGCTGAGCGCCTATGAGCGAGCCCAGTTGGTCGAAATAAAGAGCCTAGTATGGTCGAGTGCCTATGAGCGAGCCTACTACGACAGAGCAGTTTTATATATATATATATATATATATATATATATATATATATATACCGAGCCTTATAGGGCCGGACATCTATTTTACTTACTATATTGAGAGAGTTGAGTCAGTATCAACAGGTAAGCATATCTTCAGATTATCTTTGACTTCCAGCTACTTGCAGTTACTATATTATCAGTTCAGTTTCAGCTTTCAGTACATGCCTTACATACTCGGTACATTATTCGTACTGACGTCCTTTTGTTAGGGACGCTACATTCATGCCTGCAGGTATAGATAATCAGATTGACAAGCCCTCATAGTAGACGAGGTTTGCATTCAGCGAAGGATCGGTAAGACCGGAGTGCAGCCCCGTGTATGAGTCATTATGTCAGAGTTTTGCTATAGACAGATGGGTAAGCCGATGCCCTGTCTTATTTGATGTTAAATAATCTAAGAGGCTTTGTGGACAGAGGTTCAGTTGGTACTGTATGTCAGAGTCCTTGACGGTCCATATGCATTCATGTTTAAAGATGATAGTTTATTGATACAGTGTTGCCCACTTACAGTTGTACATTATGACTTATGGCCATGATAGCCCATGATAGTAACCAAAGGAATGAGTTCAGCTAACTCGACCTATATATGTTCTAGTTTTGGTCGAACGATCATGAGTTACAGAGTGGTTCGCTCGATCCAGTTAGGCACCGGGTGCCATCCACGCCTCCCCAGGTTCGGGGCGTGATAAAGTGGTATCATAGCAGTTATGTCCTAGGGAGTCTAAAAGCCGTGTCTAGTAGAGTCTTGTTTATGGGTGTGTCGTGCACCACACTTATAAGCAGGAGGCTACAAGGCATTTAGGACTGTCACTTTTTATTCTTACTCTAGATCGTGCAGTAGAGCTCAGTTGTAAGAACTCAATTTCCTAAACTCTATCTTTTTCGTAATACAACGGTGCCTATATCCAGAAAGACGGTTGGTAAGAGATATAACTGTGGAAGAGTTGAGTCAGACGAACTTAATTTCGCATCATGCTTATGATGAGTAAATGAGAGGCCTTCAGCAGATCCTGCGTGTACTAAAAGGTGTACGACTCTTGATAAGGAATTTTTAGAAAAGAATACTTATCTACTCTTATGGTAAAAAAAGGAATAATGGAATGAAGAGTTAGACATGAGTTGCAGCAAGTAAAAGAAGCAAGATGATGAAGGGTACGAGGTACCCAGTTAATAAATTTTATCCTTATTTACCATTCAGGAAGAGAAATATAAGTATTGTGAGTTACCCTCAACAGTAATAGATGTATGTACAATCGGCCACACCTACCTCAGTCATGCCCTATGGGAGCTAACAGATATGGTTTAAGAGAATGACAGGATAGTAGGATCCGACTGGGTTATAGTAACCCAAAATGATGAATGGATGGTTTGCGTTAGTTGACATTTCAGAAGGATATTATAAAGATGCTAATAGATCTCCTTGTGAGACACCCAGATGGTGCACTCTAAGATAGTATAGCTAGATACCAGTACTACAAAGATAGGCATTGGAAGCCTCAAAGGGATAAATATTACCTTGGTATAGCTCCCATCCCTAGTAGAGCAAGGATGTTGAGCAACTCGAAGAGTCTATGGATGAGGCAAGGGGAGCAAAAGAATGTCTTGTTCAAGTTTTTGGAATAAAGTAATAGATATAAATGTTAGCAGGAAATAAGGAAAGAGTTAATGATGCATTATGAGTAAAATATGATACATGGATGACAACGGTAGATCGAAAAGATGACAATATTGCAGAGTCTATAGTCAATTGAAGGAAAAGACGAGAGTTGACGGGCCTTGAGACAACAAAAGAGTATAGGCCATAAAGTCATATCCTTATTTCAAGAAATAAGTTCGTAATACCGGAAGGAAAAGTTAGACTCCAGAACAATAGAAATCAGTATGGGCTGGTGAACAAAATAAACTAAAGATGAATTAGGGACTGAGTGATTGGATAATAGTCAACATCTTGAGAATTTCATATTTTGTTCCGGCGATAATAGAGTGGACAACAGAAGAAGATTCATGAGAAATTCAAAGAATGTTCATTCAGGAAAATGCTTCCCTAAAGCAAGCAATGTGAGCAAAGTTAAGCTTAAGGGACTGTATGTTCCAGTTACACTAAGTGTCACCCTCGCGAGTGAGGAATTTTGTTATCCTTGGTACTGAAGGATTACCGCAATGCGAATAAGGATCATCGATGATGTGAAAAGATGCCAAATATAAGAGGGTAAAACATCTATACATAGATCATCGTAGCACTAAATCTTAGTGCTACCCTAAAGGGGGGAATATGGTGTGATGTGGCATTAAGATAGAATTAAGTTGTTCTAGTAAGTATGGAATGGTAAAGGAAGAGTGCGATAAAAATGAGAAAGGAATGAGATTGCACTTATCTGAATCCTACAGATATGCTATGATTCCAAAATGTTATGTAAGCACGACGTCAGAAAAAAGAAGTAAGGGTTCCTGTCCAGAAGGTTATTGATAAATAAGGAGCCGGTGCAAGACGTAAGTTAGACAAAGGATATAACCCAAAAGAGATCGCATGGAATATGGATATGAAAATGGGCCGACGAGTAGTTAGTAGTTGATTCAGGAAGAGCCTAGTCATGACTAGACAAGAAGTTACAGACAAATCAACAGATCATGCAAGATAAACATAGGGAACCCCAACATGGGGAATTCATCCTTACAGTTATGACATCGTCACCTTTGAGAAATATTACGATAGGAGTTGGGATAGTTAAAGACACCGTATAAGTGTTGTGGAAATAAAAGAGAGTGCCACTTGGAAGACAGACAAAATATCAGTTCAGGAGTAGCCCTACAAGCATAAGGGCATGGAGGTAAGTAACAAAGGATAAATATAGGTAAATACGAACATCAAAAAAAAATCGAGTAAGAAATACAACAAGCTGGTAGCTTTACAAGATCCAGAAGGTTCTCCCTAAATACTAAAACGAAAGACTAACTGAGGGAATAAGAAAAAAGGCTTCAGCCTAAGGACAGTAACATAAAGAGGAAATGGTATTATAACAATAGTCTCACAACGACATTGTATGCATTCCATACGGAAGTGGCACCTACCGTGGCTAATGAACGGGAAGTAAAAATCAAAAGTGATATTCAAGATCACATGAGTTGTATGGAATTCAATATCTGTTGGCACTAAGGTAAGCTAAGTATGCATGCAACAAGGTGCAGGAGACCAGGAAAAGTAATTGTAAGAAAGCTAAGAAGGAACATAATGAATCATTCGACTAACCATCCAGAGTTAGTTACGTTATGAACAAACTTAAGAGTTTGGAGTTTTAGACATGCAGTATCTCTGTTGACAATCATACAGATATAGAAGACTCTAGTATAAGTTAAAAGAAGAATTGAGTCCAGTTCATAGAGAAAGGATTGAATCGTTAGAAGATTGTACCCTGAATATTCCATAGCGTCCATGAAGGGTTAAAGTAATACCATGAGCCGCAAATCGGAAGATAGCTTAAGCCTACATAAAGGCTGATAAGAAGGAGAGGAAACTAAAGAGGTACTTCAATGAAGTAAATCGGGAATCTTATTATTGGACCCAGAAAATCATAGAAATCGTGATTGAACACATTACAGTGTCACTATCAATATCAGAGATACAAGAGGGATAGTACAACAACCATATTCTATAACGGCTCTACGATAAAGCCAGTTAGAAAAATACCAACCTCATAAGAATTCAGTATGGAGCTTCCACCGGATCGTATAGGCACCAGAGGTGCAAGTATTATAAAAGAACTCCAAGTTATGGACGTGAATCACACCTAGGTGGAAGGGAGGTCATGAAAGAGATAGAAGATACGATGAGAGATTTTAAGGTAAGTAAGGTAAAGGTGAACAACGTACGAGATACTCAAATGCAGAAGGTTATGAACAGTTCATACATCGGATAGACGACTATACGCGCGGGAGATTCAGTATCTAGGAATAATAGAGGCATCGTCAGTAGCATATCTTCTGGCCTATGGTGTAAGTATCGAAAAGCCTGACTAGGAGAGTAAAGAAGAGTTAGAGAAAATGTGATGTCTCGCTTGATGTTCCAAAATAATATAAGGAAATCTATGATGCAAGCAAGTTGAAAGGTTGCAAGTAATATAAATAGATATGTGTAGGTCGCAAGCTATTGTATGGTGAAGCAACAAGGTTCTAGGAGACAGGAGTAAGGATAAGGACGGACGAGTGAGAAGGTAACAAAAGTGGATAAATCCTCAGGATTAAGCCCATGAAAACAAGAAGAGCAGATGGTTTCTCTAAGTTTAACAAAGCTCACTCTAACCTAAATGGATTCAAAGAAATCTAAGACTAATAACATTTAGAAGAGATGGAATGCTTCCCTGGTAATTAGAATGAGGGTGTAATTGTGATAGATAAAGGATTACATTTGGGCCTTCGATTGAGTAACGATCTGATGAATAAACGAAAGGGATCTTATGAATTGGCCAGGATTAAAATACCCACGCAAGGTGAATCACATGGGGATAATGTGAGATACGGTTATGAAAGCATGATATCGCCCAAGGTGGATCAGTCTAATCATTTCATATGTTCCCCGATGATACGTGAGCCCTAGTGGCGGTGTTACATAAGAGATCAAGTTATCAGTGGTAGATGGTGAATCAACAATAAATGGATGAAAGTTCAACAATATGAGATTAAATTAGACCATCAGTCTTAAGGATAAGCAAAGAGAGTAACTCGGAGTTAGTTGCGGACCTCAATAATGATAAATCAAAGTAAGAGTTATGGTATAGTATGACCTACGTAGATGTGGTAAAGATTCAGGTCTATGAAGTAAGATATAACAATATTCGTAAGTTCTACAAGGTACCGAGCGAAGAACTTCGGTATATCTGTAGATACCCGGAGGGACATCTTGTTAAGCTTTGTATATGTTTACAAAGTAAGGCTTAGAAATTGGCTAACAACTGGAAGGAAAAAGAGGGAAGAGACGCATAAGCGCACTTACAAGGTCAAAGTCGACATGATGCATGATAGAAGGTAACAACAATTACGAGACTGGAAGGACTCCGACCATAAAACGTAGTGTGAGAAAAAGGCCTAAAGGGGGGAATGCCCTAGTCTTTGGATTTGTTCATAGAACAACTGCCTAAATGTCAAGGAGAGTATTAAGGTAATCACAAGAGCTATAAGTTATGAAAATGATAAGAGCATTAGTCAAAATTCGAGGACGAATATTCCAAAGGGGGGAATGATGTTACGCCCCGCAATATTATGATAATGTTACGCCTTGCAGTATTACATTACGATGATGTTGCACCCTGTGGTATTGTACTTTGAATTTGGCGTAAGATAATTGACATTAGTCCAAGGAAAAGATTATTTGGAAATTATAAGGACTATGCTATTTCAAACAAGTGATAAGTAAATTCGTGAAGGTGAGAGGGGGAGCAAGTCAAAGAAAACAAATTTTTGTCCAAGTTTGGCATGTCGGGGTAAAATACGGCACGAGTTAAAATATTCAGTTTTTATGGACTAGTGTCGTACGAGGTACCACATACCATAATAATGTGTATAAAGTGTATTAAAAGTAAGTAGTATTTTAAGAAATTTGGGATAATTTTTAATTACGTGGGTAATTGGTTAATTATCGGATAATCGGGTAATTATTAATTTTAGTAGGTAACAATTAATTAAGGATTTATTTGGATAATGATTAAGGGCATGAGGTGGCACCCATATGATTGATGAGTCATAAGACACATCAAGGCTAGTTACACGTGAAAGTGTCTTTGGATAAAGACCTTGATTTGGCTTCTTTTAGTAGTAACATAATGTATGAAACCTAATGAGATGGAGTAGTTTGATTAAATTATTAGATCACTTGAAGTTGTTGTGGTGTATCTTAATCAAACAATCACACAATTGGTTTTGCTTGGGATAGGATATAACATTATATTTTCTTCACCCGGTTTCTTCATGTACTCAAACGATGGGAAGTTGAGGTTTATTTTATCGCATCTATGAAAGGGATAGAGGATGTATTGAAACATTGATGATATTTTTGAAAGATGAAAAGAAAAAAAGGTAACACACTCACTCGGTATCCTCTCTTGGATGGATTGCTTTAAATGGGACTTGTCTTACACAAGAAAATTTGATAAAGCGAGTCTTTGTACAACATGTACTGTGTGTGTGTAATGGAGGTGAAGTATTTGAGAAGAAGTGTAGATGTTATACGAGAGGAGGTTGTTGATATGAGTACTGAAGCTTACAGGTATGTTAAGGTTATCCCTTCTTTCTTTTGGCATGATCTTGTAATTACAGGAGTTTGATAACGAGGCATAATGAGAAATTCATATTCCTGAATTTATGTACATTTCCTAGTCTCATAAGTTGCAGTATTCTCCCATATCGGGACTTCATATTAAATTGAGTATTGTCTTCTTCCATTCAAGAGAGCAGAGAGTCTATATATATAGTATTACAGTATTTTCATTATCATCGAGCTATAATCGATGGGTAGGCCTCTATTGGGCAACCTCTGATCAGATGGTAAGATATATACCGAGCCTACTGTGGCCGAGTGCCTATGAGCGAGCCCAGTTGGTCG